>JANTPZ010127059.1:0-35497 GCA_025593235.1 Vachellia pachyceras | reverse complement strand
CTCTCACACGAGCTACCGCCTTTGATACTAGGAGGAGTATGTAAAGATGAGACACTTGTATTCACCATTAAGGCAGCAGGAATGCTGATATGGTAGAGAAGAAATACAAATCGTGTCGCCTCGGCAACTATGTAGCATGTCGGGATGAGATCCAATGTATATAACTATAAAACATGGATCGAATCATGGGAACCCGCTCCCATGATACATGTTACCAGACAACAAATTCTTCAATACTGACGTCATATGAGAATGAAACATAGAAGAATTTGGGTTTAGATGTTGAGAACATCTAGACTAAAAGTCTGTACGGTGTTGATAGTAAGTGTTAAAATGACGTATGCTCTTATAGTATAAGAGAAACACCGTAGCATGTGATTCATACCACATGTGTTATAGAACCGCAAAAGGGAAGCAAGTGAATGGATCCCTACTTCGTTGCTGTGTGAGTCCCAAGAAATTAATATTTCTACTTATGTCCTTTGACTTTCACATTATCATGGAGGTATACTTCAATGACTGCTACCTTAACGTACATCCTACTATCATGATAGATGATATACAAGGTACTATGTTAGGAAAGCGGTTGATGTATATCAAAATGATATATGGCCGAAAGGAAGATTACCTGATAAATACACAACTATGCTGGTGTCTGTGACATGTCCCTTATGATATCAACTTGGAGATTTCATAAGTGTGGACACCACGCATATGAGAAAGACGATCTAAGTTTTATGTTAACTTAAAAGGGATTAGATTCGTTAAGTGAGTGTATTTTGGTTAAATTTGGGACATATGAGGCATAATAACCAGATTCAAGCTACATGAAGAAAGATTGTCTTGTGCTGGTCCTGTGAAAGGGATTTCTAGTACAAATATCTAAAAGACGTCATGCCCATGCGGTCATGGCAAAGCACCTAGTATGAAAGGAAGAAGAGAGAAGGATGATGCCCACTATTCCTAATCCACTAAGTGTGAGTGGGAGATGTTGGAATATGGGCTAATCCACCCTTGTTGGATTAGGCCCAAAATATGTTTTGGGGTAAAAACGTAAATAAAAGAATATGTGGGAACAAAGTTGTAATATTCCCAATTGAATAAATTTGAAATTATTAAGTTGAGATTTGCGTGGGAACGGTTGAGAAGAGAAATGTGCGGGAACGGTTATTTCCTTAGTCCCCATTATTTGAGGACCATGAGCATATGTGAAGTGAGTGTGCACAGAACTCTCTCCCGCATAACTTTTTCTCTCCTCCTCTGTGAAAGTTCCCTCTCCTCTCCTCTCTTCCTCTGGTGTATTTGCTGTGAGCATCGTTCTTTGGGTCCAAGACAATTTGTGATCCAGAGATCACGTGGGTATCTGCAAGTTCGTAATTCGGCATCTCCAGGTACATCCGAAATCCTTCACAGAAATAGCGTGGCAATTGGACTTTTGAAAGAACCATCCAAGACCAGTGCATATACATTGTGACAGCAAAGCAGCTATCCACAGGGCTACTAACCCTATAAGAATGAAACACATTGAAATAAATCTTCATTTTATTAAGAGAGAAATTGCAAGATAGTTTGATTAGCTTACAACATGTAAATTCATGAAAGATGTACATAACAAATTATTAGACAAGTTTTTTTTATACCTAAAAGTTTAGGTGGGCTCGGCACTAGTTCCCCGCCAAGGCCAGGGCACGGCCCCAGGGCTCTTTGAGCACTTACAAGGGACTTACGAGATCGCTTACCAAAGGAGCTCTTATAACGGCAAAGGGAATCGAGTTCACCTCCTTATGGGAGTTGATCCCGTTCCTTACCATATGTGCCAACTCTCATTGGCAATTATATTAGAAAAGTTAAGGACAATGAATTTGTTCAGCACTAAACTTGGGGGAGTGTAGAATGTAATAATCCAATTTATGGTTGTATATGGGCCTTTGGCCCAATTGCCTTAGGTCAGTGTACTACACTCTGATATATTTATACCATGGGACCTATTGTATTCAATTCAATCAATGAATGAAAGAGTATTATTTAGGTTAATCTCTTTCACTCAGTAACAACTTTATCTTTTTGATTCTAACCTTCCTTTATATACTAATCTGAAACTCCTAGATCCAATCAAGTTGTTGGTGGAGAAGCCTTCAGTTGCAATACGTAGATTTTGATATTGCACCGTGCAAAATTGTTCAACTCTCGTTGAAGTTCAAGAAGATTTCTTGTTTATTTCATGCCTCCAATAGAGAGCAAATGAAAATTTCAATAAAAGAGAAAAAGCCACAAATCAAAATAACCATGAGGTATGTGCAACTAAAAAATGCCCCATATAGATCGATATTTCCCATCACCGATATTGCACTTGCATTGCAAAACACCCCCCAATTGGCAACTTACCATCAAACACATTGAAATAAACATTTAAGTATTGAAGAGAAATGTTATGCCAACCAATTAGTATAGATCTAGATAGGTTGTTTTTCATGAGAAAGAGAAGATGAACCGTAGAGGGCTCATCATGAGAACGAAATTCTTTGGTTTGATTAAAATAACAAAAGTAAATAGTGTTAATTTTCAGATTTTGACTAAATGTAGGTTATGGACATATCATGGTTAAAAGGAAATTTGTTTAAATTATATCTTGCATAATCATGAGTTACTTATCATGTGCATTTGGTTAAACATATAAAGTTATTTAGAGAATAAGTAAATTTGACTATAAGTATGATATAGACACTTTATAGTTAAGAAGAAATTTATTTAAATCTCACGAATAATGAGGTGCCTATTATATGCATCTAGTCAAATATGTTAAAATTTGAAGGAAGTAAGTGGCTTTAACCGGATGCTTAAAAGTTGGCCCAAAAGAAGCCAGATGCTTAAAAGAAAAAATAGTTAACAGTTGCATTTGTTGTGGGTGATACTTACTAGTTGGTGTATATTGTATTTTGAAGGTCAATTATACTGATTCAAACTTTTGTACATTTTCATTGTGGTACAAGATTAATATGGTCAATTATACTATTATGGGATATTTTGGGATGGTTGAATCTACTTTTCGTATAAATAATCCATATATGTGATTGCAATAACAGTCTGCAATATTCTAGCATGGCTTTGTGTGTGTAGGAAGGAAATATATATTTTAACGCCAACTCCCTTAGGAATTTGGATTTTGGTGATTGCTTTGTCTTGTTAGCTAAAAACAAGTCAAACAGAGTGGTTTTTTAAACTTTAACTTGATGCATGTAATGGGCAGCTCATAATTAAGCGAAAATTTATTTAAATTTCAAGTAACAATGACATAATTATCATGTGCATTTGGTTAAAGTTGTAAAATTATTTAAATTTGTTGCAACTTTGATTAGATACACGTCATCTGTAGCTCATGGTTAAGAGTGAGGTTATTTAAGCTCTTCATTAGGTTCCTTTTTTTGCTTGATCGGATTTCTGAACGTTGTTGATGAGAAAAAAAGGTATTTTTTTAAATATAATGTTTCTATTCTATTGCAAAGGGTAATATTGCCATTTTCAAATTTCCCTACATGTCTTTTCACCATTTTAACCCACCCAAATATAAATTTCCTCTCAAACTATTTCTCATTCTAGTACATACTAAACATCTCTGAAGGAATAATTTTCCTTTCCATTCCTTTCCATTACAATCAATTCTTTGATCCAAACGGGTCTGACGACAACGATGGAGAAGATGATCCAAACGCTGAAAGAAAATGGTGCGAACTATGCTCTTGATCTTGAACTCTTACCGTGCCTTCGTCTAAGCTTCCCAAGTTTCTTTTGCTTCATTATTATTTATCTGATTAGATGTAGGAGTGAAATCATCATCACAAAGAACAAAATTAATAAAGCTAACAATGGAAATGTGAAAAGGAAGAAAATGGTTTGATATGTTAGGTATGTTACACTACAAACATGTGTGTTTATTATCATGTAATTTGGAGGGTCAAATGTGCATTTCAAGCGTCGAAAGTGATCTTTTACTTTTTAGTTATGGCTGCATTGGTGTTAGCCAATTTGGCTTTTTGCATAAAAAGCAATATGCTTGTTTGGGAAACCAAACGCACGTTCAACAATATTTTTCAGAAATTGAGATAATCTCCATCACATATTTACCCCGTAAACTGTAAAAATAATTCTCATCTGCTTTCCCATACAGTTTGAATGAAAGCATAAATTTGTTGCTTTTAGCCTTTCCACTGTGAAGAGGGAAAATGTTTTAATTATGGAAAGTGAAGTGAGAAGTTAGATGATGGGCCCCACCTTTTTGTTTTTTTAAAAGCCAATTGAAATATAAATCAAATTGCACCATCTAACTTTTAAAACTTAAGTTTGCAAAACTCAGATAAAATAAAATATACTTTTACCACATAACTAATCACTACTAGAAAAATGTCATTTAGCGGTGGAAAAATTCATCGCTAAATGGCTAGTTTCCTTCAGAAAATTTTCATTTAGCGACGGAAAATATTAACGACCCTCGTTTTAGCAACGGAAAATAGCCATTTAGCGACGGATTTTCCGTCGCTAAATCACATTTTTCTAGTAGTGAATCAAACACACCCAGCAACAACAAAGCTTCATTATATCAAGTGAGGTCGGTTATATGGATCATATATTATCATATTATACTCTAACAATAGATAAATCTTTCAAATAGATTGATAACCGAAAGATATTGATAAAAAATTTAGATAAATTTAATCACGTACATACATAATACCCTTTCCATGTTAGATAAAATATTAGTTAATTAATAATGATATCTATAATAAAAGACATATAAATCATCTAATATATATCTCCTAACCTTCTATTTATAAGGCTGAGAATTCTTTTATTAATATCTATAATAAAATTTATAACAAATTGCCTACAACTGTTCATCCTCTTCTCAGCAAACCAGTGTGATTAATTGTAAACCTTAATCTTCATTGGGTTGGACTTTTATAATAACCACAAGCAGTTTGCATAAATAAGATGTTGCTCTAAGCATATAATGGAGCATAAAAGATAAGACATACTAGTTATAGTAGTAAGATTAGATTTGTTGTTGCAAACTTTTATGGATGCATGCATATATTCCACCGGTTTTATTTGTAAGGTAGAGAAAATATTTATTTATCCTATTTATACGTAACGTTATTAATTTTTTATATGAATGTATAACTTTATCATTCATTTGTTATCATATAGACTTTATTATAGTGTCTATTAAATAAAGATAAAATTATAAAATGTTAAGGTAGATTTAATGAAATTTAAAATTTTTACTGATTTAATAAAACATGTTAAAAATAAATTATAAATTGAAAAAGAGTAGAGTAATGTATGTTTAACATCATGCTGCAAATAAAAATGGAAGATAATGATAACCTTATCGTCCCACCTATCACGTACAAAGCATATTTAATTTGAAAGACATATAAATTTACACCTAAATATTTAAGAAAAAAAATATAGCAAACAGCGAATACTCAATATTAGTAGTTTTTTGTTAATAATTATTTGGAAATGTAAAATTTAATGGTCAAAAGAGCGAAATTAAGGTGTGGGAGATGCGAGAAGTGTGTATGGAAGTGGAATAACGCAGTGGAAGAGAAGCTAATTGGAGATGATAGTGTTTCATTTTTCATCAGCTATTTCCTTTATAAATGACAGAAGGATTTTTTGGTAATTTCCTTTAAACTGTAAATGATAGATTGACCCCTCACACATATTTGGGATTTTGAAATAATGTAACATTTTTATGTTTTTGCATTTTTCAAACCTTTATGTCATGTTCACTGTTTAAGAAAAACTATAGCAAATTATTTGGAAATGTATAATTTCCTGATTGCTTCGAGTTTTTTAAGGACCAGAGTCATAGGTTGCACCGTTGCAGTCTCCCAGATGGTCCATTTGCAGAGCAAGATACTCCCACTTGTGGAAAGTCTCCCAGATTATCTATGTGAGGTTTAAAAAACATACCTGGTGGAAAGTACCCAATAGAACCCTTTAGGCCACCTGACATTACTGAGTCTCGTTTGGATATGGAAGGCTCACTTGATTCCTCTTATAGAAGAGTTGGTAGTCCGAAGTCACCCACATGAGCTACTAAATCATCATCAAGAAGCACATTGCTTGGCTTTAAATCGCAATGCACAATAGGTGTTTGGCAAAAGTTATGGAGATATTCAAGTGTACATGCAACATCAATTGCTATTTCAGTCTCTGGATGAATGTTAATCTCTTGCTCTGCCCTTGCACATTATCTTCTGATGTATCCAATCATCTAGATTTCCATAGGACATGAACTCAAACACCAAAGCTTTGAAGTCATCACCACGGTGATCAATGCTTGATACAGCAGTTATGATATTGAGAAGGTTCTGGTGCCTTATTCCTTCTAAAGCTTTGCATTCGTCAATAAAACTCCTTGAAGCTCCTCTTTATTAAAGATTTAATACTTTCACCGTGACTAATGCTCCATCCCCTACAAGAGTTCCTTTGTATACGGAACCAAATCTTGCCGAACCGGTCAAGTTTTCTTGGGTGAACCCGACGGTGCATCTAGCTAGTTTTGAGTAAGAAATTTCTGGGATCATTTCCCTTATAGTGATTGAACTTGCTTCTGATCTTTTTCTTGCTCTTTTTACCATGAAAGGAGTATGACGGAATTGAAAAGGAAATTCAAGCTGAAATAATCCATTGATGTACAGAAAGAAAATGTTTTACACTGCTACATGTACAATCTAGGTGCAGAAAGTCTGTTTGTGCAGGACTCTATCAGTAGGCTAAATAGGACTCACTTTAGTTCATTTCCACAATACACTTACAGCTGTCAACCTATATAACAATAAACTAACTGACAACAAACTATCCGTTAGGAGCCAACTAATTTAGTTACAACAGTAAATAAAAGATAACCAACAGTGAACAAACTAACTATGTGACTGATGAGTCTGTTACGCCCCCCACAAGTTGGCAAGTAAATGTTGAGCATGCCAAGCTTGGAGATGAGGCGATGAAAGGGTTGAGGATCCAAAGGTTGATGAAAGGGTTGAAGCTACGAACAGGAATCAAGCGAATGATTCCAACTTGAACTTTGTCCCTAACAAAATGACAGTCTATTTCTAGGTGATTGGTACGCTCATGAAAGGATGGATTAGAAGCTATATGGATGGCTGATTGGTTGTCACAGTAGAGAATTGTTGGATTGGGATGAGAAATCTGCAGATCAGTGAGGAGATACAGTAACCACTGAATTTCACAAGAAACACATCCCATTGCACAGTATTCAGCTTCTGAGGATGAAAGGGAGACAATGGTTTGCTTCTTGGAACGCCACGATATTAAGGATGAACCAAGGAAGACACAATAATTGGAAAGAGAATGATGTGTATCCGAACAGCTTGCCCAATCAGAATCGCTAAAGGCCTTGAGTTGAAGAGAAGAGTCAGCTGGGAAGAAGAGACCTTTCCCGGGGCTATGCTTGATATAACGTAGAACACGAAGAGCAGCCTTGAAGTGAAGCACAGTGGGCGAATTGGTAAATTGACACAACATATGAACAACATAAGAAAGATCAGGTCTAGTGGTAGTAAGGTAAAGGAGGCGACCTACAATGCGACGATAAGACCCCACATCAGTGAGAGGTTCTCCTTGGTCCTGAGAAAGACGAGTGCAATGAGCCATTGGTGTGGAAAGAGGCTTGCAACCAAGAACCCAGCATCAGAGAGGATATCCAGAGCAAATTTCCTTTGGTTTAGGGTAATACCAGAGGAAGATCTGGCAACTTCAAGGCTAAGGAAGTATTTGAGCTTGCCAAGATCCTTGACTTTGAAGGTAGTATCAAGATAGGACTTGATGGTGCTGATCTCAATGTTGTCATTTCCAGCGAGAATGATATCATTAACGTATACCAACAATGCTGTAAATGAAGAGTCATGATGCTTGACAAATAGAGAATAATCGGATTTGGATTGATTATAACCACAAGAGACAAGTGCAGCTGTCAATTTTGTAAACCATTGGCGAGAAGCTTGTTTAAGACCATACAACGATTTCTGTAATTTGCATACAAAATTAGGATGAGGAGAAGATAAACCTGGAGGGAGACTCATGTATACATCCTCATGAAGGTCTCCATGTAAAAAGGAATTGTTTACATCAAGCTTCTCAAGGACCCAGTTAGATGCTGCAGCCACAGCAATTAACAATCGTACAGTTGTCATTTTTGCTACAGGAGAAAAAGTATCAAAGGAATCTACTCCCTCAGTTTGTGTGTATCCTTTAGCCACTAAGCGAGCTTCATACCTCTTAATGTTGCCATTAGCATGAAACTTTGTTTTGTAAACCCACTTGCAGCCAATTGTGGATTTACCCTTTGGTAACTCAGTCAAGATCCAAGTATTATTGTGCTCTAAGGCTGATAATTCTGATTTCATAGCCTGCTGCCATTCAGGGTATTGAATAGCTTCTCGGTAGGTTTTGGGTTCAAATGGAACAGTAATAGATAAGGCAAAGTGACGATGAGAATGTGAAAGCTTGTCATAAGTGAGAACAGAAGACAATGGATACCTGCAGGACTGAGACATGGAATCTGATTGTGCTGATGTGAGTAAGGCACAGTGGTAGTCACGAAGGTAAGAAGGCTGCTTGTGTTCTCTGTGGGAACGTCTAGGAGGTGGGGAAGGGATAGTTGATGAAGAAGGGGAATTGGGGAGAATTGGAGCTTAGGAGAGTTAGCTGATGGCCTATTAGATAGTGAGGCAGGATCAGGATAGTCCAAAGGAGAAAAGGATTGTGGCATTGGTATAGAAGAATTTGGTGAGGGAGAATTAGATGAGAAAGGGAAGATTGATTCATAAAAAATTACATTTCGGGATATGAATATTTGATTTGTGGAAATATCAAGTAAAACATAGCCTTTGGTGCCAGTTTTGAAACCAAGAAAAGCACACTTACAGGCCCTAACATCAAATTTTGATCGATGAGCAGATGAAGTGCATGCAAAGCAAAGTGAGTCAAAGACCTTTAAAGAAAGATAATAAGGAGGGCAATTGTATAGTAACTGATGTGGAGTTTGGTTCTTTAAAACAGGAGTTGGTAAACAATTGATGAGATAAGTAGCATGAGAGATAGCATAGCACCAGTAAGCTATTGGGAGATGAGACTGAAAAATTAAGGCTCTAGCTACATTCAAAATATGTTGATGCTTTCTTTCAATAGTACTGTTCTGTTCAGGGGTCTCTACACAAGATGTTTGGTGTGAAATTCCTTTGGATTGATAAAATGAAGACATTTGAAATTCAGAACCATTGTCAGTACACAATATTTTGACAGTTTTATTGTGCTGATTTTCAAGAAGCAAAATTAAGTGTTGTAAAGCAGAATGAGCTTCAGATTTAAGTTTCAAGAAACAAACCCATGTATGTCGTGTGAAGTCATCAACAACTGTTAAGAAATATCGGTGTCCATGTACTGATGAAGTGTGAAAGGGGCCCCATATATCAGCATGCAACAATTGGAGAGGAAAAGAAGAAATAGATGTACTTGTGGGAAAAAGGAGCTTTCTTTGCTTTGCAAAATGACATATATCACATTCAATTTTAGTAGGTTTACATGAAAGAAATGAGAAACGTTGATTTAAAATGTCTAAAATTTGAGAGGACAAATGACCAAGACGGGAATGCCACAAATCAAATTTGGAATCAGGTGTACATGAAGAAACAGAATTGACACAAGCATCTTGATTTGAGTGACTGATCAATTTGTATAAGCCTTGAAAAGTTTCAGCTATACCAATCTTTTTTCCATGTCCTTATGTCCTGTATGAGGCAGTGAGTGGAAGAAAAAATAAGATAACATGAGATTTGGTTAGTCATTTGGGAGGCTGATATGATGTTAAAGTGAAAATCTGGGATATAAAGAACTTTATGTAGACAGATATTTGAATTGATCTACACAGTGCCAGAAATATGAGTGAGCACTGTCATCCTGGTGGGTAAGGTGACTTTAATAGGTGGAATATTAGAGTAAGAAACAAAGGAAGTTAAAGAGAAACAGATGTGGGTAGTAGCCCCATTGTCAATAATCCAGCAATAAGAGGAATGAAATGAGAGAGTGGTGTAGATACCTTGAGTGGGAGCATCTAGCATTAGCAAGTTTGTGGATATTTGATTGATTGAGGGAGTGGTGCTAGGTAAAGTGGTGTTAACAGATAATGAGGATGAAATGGCAGCAGCAGCAACGTTAGCCTTTTGCAATAGAGTCAGAAGATGATTGTATTGGTCTTGATTGACAGGGCTATGTGTGTTGACTGAAGGTGATTTACATGGCAAAGAGGCAGCTGAGGAATCAGTTTGAGAAGTTGTTACATTGTTTATTGTAGCACCATTTCGAAACTTGTACCCTGGAGGGAATCCATGTTTCTTGTAGCAAGTATCAACTGTGTGACGTGGTTTGCCACAAAAAGTGCAAACCTTACCAGTGGAGTTAGTTGACTTGGAGTAATGTAGCGATTTGGAATTTGTACGAGTAAGGCAGACAGCAGCAGGTTCTAGAGAGCCAGTAAGCTCACGTTCTTGTTGTATAACAAGGGAAAATACTTTGTTAATGGGAGGCATGGGATCCATTAGCATGATTTGAGACCTCACAATGGCAAAACGCTCGTTAAGGCCTTTCAAAAATCGAATAATGTAATCTAGTTGTATAAAAGCTTTAGCAGAACATGAATAAGCAGGAATAGGCCGAAAATTTAACAACTCATCCCATATGATCTTCATTTTAGTGAAATAATCGGAAACAGAGAGGTCACCTTGACGGAACTGGCATAATTCCTCCTGAAGCTCTGCAACTCGAAAAGCATCTCCGTGACTAAATCTTTCTCTTAAATCAACCCATACATCAACTGCTTTGTTCAGCCATAGGACGCTCTGAGCAATGGATGGAGAGAGTGAGCAATTGATCTAGGACAAGACCATTGTGTTGCACCACTGCCAAGCTAGAAAGAGAGGATGATTTGTAGCAAAAGCAGTAATGGAGCCATCAATGAATTGGAACTTGTTTTTGCTCATGAGAGCCATTGTTATGGCGCGTGCCCAGTGGTGTTAGTTAAGACCAGTAAGAGGCGGTGATACAAGAACGAGAGAGGGATTCTCATTGGGATGAAGATAATAGCAGTTCGTCGGATCTTGAGAAACGTTGTTCTGCGAAGTTGTTAAGGAGGACTCATCGGCCATTGAGGGATCGTAAGGAATAGAGAAGGAGAGAGGAGTGCAGATGAAGGAGGAGCAAACGAAAGCGCGTTTAGCTCTGATACCATATGACGGAATTGAAAAGGAAATTCAAGCTGAAATAATCCATTGATGTACAGAAAGAAAATGTCTTACACTGCTACATGTACAATCTAGGTGCAGAAAGTCTGTTTGTGCAGGACTCTATCAGTAGGCTAAATAGGACTCACTTTAGTTCATTTCCACAACACACTTACAGCTGTCAACCTATCTAACAATAAACTAACTGACAACAAACTATCCGTTGGGAGCCAACTAATTTAGTTACAACAGTAAATAAAAGATAACCAACAGTGACAAACTAACTACGTGACTGATGAGTCTGTTAAGGGGTGCAAGTGCCAGAGATCAGATAAGTTAAATTCTGGGATACCACCGCAAAACTTTATGTTTCCATAAATTGAAGTGGAAGTTGTATTTCTAAAGATCCCAACCTTTGGAACTTCTCCCTCAAAGTTAATGTAAGAATGATTGAGATGCCTGAGAGCTAACTTACCAAAGAATTTAGGAATCTTCCCAGACAAGTTGTTACGTGAAAGATCTATGTCTTCTATACCTCTCAATCCCTCCAAACTTTGAGGAATCTCTCCTTCGAACACATTACCGGGCGAGTGCAGCTGCTCCAAGCTAACACATTTTCCAAGAAAAGATGGAATGGCACCAGAAAAGTTGTTCTTTGAGAGTACAATGCAAGCTGTGCTAGACTAAGTAAATTTCCCACATCATCTGGTAAAGGTCCTCTAAGAAAATTACTAGAGACATCCAAGTACACTAATAGTGAAGAAATGCCAATCACTTGCTTTGGTATGGTGCCACTGAGCTTGTTATTATAAAGACATGGTAATAGAAGCTTCTGACAATTTCCGAGGCTTGAAGGTATACTTCCCTCAAAGTTGTTGTTATCCATATAGAGCTGTGTTAGTGAAGATAAGTTTCCTAGAGACCAAGGGATTGTTCCTGAAAATTTGTTGACCTTCAAGTCCAAACGACCTAAATTTTGGAGTTTACCTATTCCATCAGGTACATTGCCAACAAGAAGGTTTTCACCCTGTAATCCTAGAATTTCCAAACTAGCAAGCTTTCCAATTGCAGCAGGGATTCTTCCATAAAATTTATTCTCACCCAATGTTAGTCTTCTTAATCCGCTTGATAAATTAGTTATCAAGTTGGGCAATCCTCCACCAAACATATTTCCTCTAAGACCTAAACCTTCAAGTTCAGTGCAATTAACCAGAGAAGTAATTTCAAAATTTAGGCCATTATAATCTCTTCCATCAGATGCGAGCCTATTGTGATCAAAGTTGAGCCAGGATAACCTTTTCAAAAGTCCTATGTTCTTAGGCAATGTTCCAGTTAGAGAATTTTCAGCGAAATCAATAAGTTGTAGGCTTGAAGTATTTATCAACGATACCGGAATAGTTCCGGTGAAATTGTTGATTGCCCCACCAAATATCTCAAGGTTGGGAAGACTCAATCCAACATCAGGTGGTATGCTACCTTGCAAATTGTTTTGACCAACAGCGATGTAGTATATAGAGGAAATGTTGTAAATAGAAGGAGGAACTGTACCGGATAGGTAATTACCATTTAGTCCATGAAATGTCAAGCCTGGTAAATAGCCCATCTCGTTAAGTATGCTTCCATGGAAGCTGTTCGATTCAAGCCCAATTTTAGATAAAGAAGATAGATTTCCTGTCCATTTTGGGATGTTTCTTGTTAAATTTTTGTGACCTGCAAGTGAAACCCCCAGTTGCTTACAGTTAGATAAACCCCCAGTTACTTGGTAAACCTCCAGTGAAGTAATTACCGGTGGTGACCTGCAGAGTTCGAAGGAATAGCAGACGTCCCACTTCATTAGGAAATTCACCTTGGAAGCTATTGACGCTTAGATTAAAGTGAGGTTTCTTATTGAAGGTGAAACAGTGCCAGCCAATCTCTGTTGTCCAAGGCTCGGTTTCACCACTCGTCCAGTGGAGATGTTGCAGGGGATTCCTGCCCATTTGCGGTGATGAATGGAGTTGTTCGAGGAGCCCAATATTTGGAATGGATATTCAAATATCCGATTCTTAAAGTCAAGCAAAGATTGAAAATGAGTTTTGTTTCCTTCGAGGGCCAAAGTAGCCAAGCTAAATTTTGAGCTCATGATGCACAAAAGAAGCAATCCACTAAGGAATCTGGAACTTGCACAATAACAGTGGCTCATGATCTCTATTTAAGTGCAGATCTAAATCCAACTCTAGCGATTGTAAAGGTACGATTGTTACACGAGGGGACGAAGTTACGAGGAAATTAAAGTAAAAGAATATTTGGAATTACAAAGGTAAGGGAACGGCCGAAGTCTAGATATTTTTACACACACACATGCAATACAGAAGCAATATCTCTTTTTTCTCCGTTGGGTAGGCAGAATTACTCTAAATTTGAAAAGAAGAAGAAGAAGAAGGAATCCCTAGTCTAAATTCTATTTTTGACAAGTTTATAAATTACGTAAATAATGATAGCTAGAAAATTCCAGACGTGACATGGATTACGTTATGAATGACATCACAACTTGAGACATAAATAATTCCAGAAGTGATAAATTCCTAATAAAACTTGAGTAGAGATCTGAATTTTCAAAAGTTCAATCCTACTTGCAGCATACAATTGACTATACAAACCATTAACAAGCTAAATTAGCATTTGGAACCACATATCAAGAAATGAGTCAGAAATTAGGATTGGCTAGGTTTCAACCGCAAAATTCAATAGGAAGCTAATTATTTTGAAGGATTCCATTTATTTAATTTTATTCGAAAATTCTTTATCAAGGTTTGTATAAAATTGGATTTTAAAATTTTCAAAAGTAATTGAATCGAGTACGTGACGCAAAGAATTTGCGTACTTCTTCTGTTAAAATTTAGATTAGTATTATGGTTTCTCAGCTCTGATAAATTGTATATGTTGGAAGGTTGAATTAGTAAGGAGATTAATTAAAAACTATAACTATTAATTAATCACCTAATTAGTTGGTGATCCTAAAACTCCCTAGGTCTTAGAATGTGGTCTAGGTGTGAAGGGAAATTATTGAAGAATTACTTCCTCACCTTGTCACCCTATGATTTTGAGATTTGTTCATCACTCACAAGGGTTTGATTAATTGCTTTATGAGCTTATTTTGCTCTTTTTATGTTTAATGAATATAGTTTCTCCATTTAATAAATATATTGTTCACAGTATAGTTACAAAATTGGCTAGAAATATGTCAATTAAAAATTATATCGATTTTACTTCAACTCATTTTATATGTATTAGATATTTCATATAATGTTGCTCTGACTATTAAACTTACCTATTAGTATACCAAATGTGTTGATCTGGCAACTCCATGTGTATCACCCACTTAATTTTTTAAAGTTAAATTTATAAATAAGATTTTTTTTTTAAAAAAAAGCATCTTGTCTAAAGGATTGGAGAGAATCAAAGAGGCCAAAGCTTATTGTACAGTAAAGAGAAAATCGAAGAAATACCCATCTATCTTGGCGTTGTTTAAACAATGGAAGTTTATTATGAGGTCTCAAGTAAATTATGTAACGACTAAGTGAATAGAACATTTCCCTGCTAGAAGTTATTATTGCGGGACTTTTCAATGATTATTCCTTCCTTATACTGATTTGCATTAATCCAAAAAGTGTTCCTTCTTAAGTGTAATGCGTAAATTGAGCTACTTATATACTGAGTTACGTAGAAAAACAAAATTTGTAGCGGTTAAAAAGTATAATTAATTTATAGTTTGGTGCCTGTGATTTCAAAATATTAAACAAGTAATCCTCGAATGTTGGCTTTCGGATATATATATCGAACGAAGTTTCACTCTACAACAAAAGGGTGCACATTTTTTTTCTGTTGTCTATTATTTCTCAAACCAATACGAACCTTGAGATTCAAATAATTTCATGTTTTGGAATAATTTATTTAGCATTTATTTGAAAGTGTTCAAAATCGTAAGAGTAATAAATTTTGAAATCATATATAGTAACCAAATTAATACCAATTAAATTGCAAAAACAAAAAAATTGAATGAAACATTGAGGACTAAAAAATCATGTCTTGTTTTTACATGGCATTTTGAAAGGAAAATGGCCAAGGTGTGAACAATGCTTTATTTGAAAGGAATGGATCTGTAGTCATACTCTCAATGATGAGAATTGGCATTGGTGAGACTTGTTAATTTGAGAAGCAAATTCATGCACAGATTCCAAACCGGTAATGCTATCTGGCTTGCAAACCCAAACACCGTTACATTTCTTTGTCCAAAAAAGAAGAATCTTAGAGAAGACCTGAGATTGAAATGTAATTCATCAAAAGTAAGGTGCTTTATCAGCACAAAAAATTGTAATAATAGCATATCTGAAGTGAAGTGGCATTTCAAGCTCATTCTTTGATGCAGTCAATTTTGACTTCATTCCCCTTAGTATATCCTTCATGTTCATCCTCTCTCTCTCTTTTGGAGATTCTAGTGAGCAAGCAAGTCCAATCTTAAATAATGCAATCAGAGTCTTCTCATGGTTGGGATGCATAAGAGCCAACTTCAGCTACTGTTGCATTTGTTGGGCTACCATAGTTGTGTCCACAATCTCTAAAAGTTTGTTTGGATCGAAGTGAAGCTGTCACTTAGCTATGAAGATTGTAGTAATCTTAAAAAAATGAGGTCTGTTGTTCTTTTTCACAGAAGGTCGTGAAGATTAGGACATTCTTTGAAATGGTATATTTTTTTAATGATAACACGTAATTAAATTTAGAATACAATTGATTCAGTCAGCCATCCGATTATGCAGGTTACATGTGTACATGTCCCTTTCCTGACCAACTGATTTAAGTTGTACTTAACATTTCAGTATCGTCACCTTCCCTGACTAATTAATACAAAATAAAGTGCTGAAAATCTATAATCATGTAGATAAAACCATGAAAGTGATGATGAAAATCTATAATCATGTAGATAAAACCATGAAAGTGATGAAAATCTGTCAAAAAATATATATTAATATATCCGTTGATAAATATTTAATCAAGCTATCCATTAATCATACACAATAAAACAATATAAAATATAAATATTTAATATTATAAGGTCATTCTTCTATGATGTTGACGTAAAATAGACTATAATCATGACTCTCATCAAGACCCCTCCTTGCTTCCATCATCAATGAAGAAAAACCTTTCCAGCTTGCTTAACCAGTTCAACTTACACACACAGGTCAAGTTCCTTATATTTATTATACTAAATTCTCCAATCACATGTAGCTATATTTTCTATATTTGAAATATTATCATTTAACTTTAACACACATGAAATTAAAAAAATAGGAAAATGTGATTGTAGAACTTGAAATAATGGATATAAAGAATTTAATGCAAGTATGATTCATATATATATATATGTATATTATATACAATAAGCACGAATTAATAACTTTAAATACACTTATGAAATTAGTCAAAATTATGTATTTATTTTAAAATATCAAAATTACCTTCAATAATTAGTTATGAAATTCTAAAGTTAGTTAGGGATGGTAGGTTGATAAATTTATATTATACTAGGATTTTTTTTCCTGTACATATTATGATGTTTTAAACAAAACATGTTACTTGGCAATTCTCTCCCTAACCATTCCTTAATGTTCATAGGGTTCCATAAATAAGTCCTAATGTTTCAAGATCTTCGTTCTTATAGACTAGTTATCTCCCTAATCATTGGCAAAGTGTTACTTTAGTTAATTAGGTTAAAATTTTCAACAATTCACATGATTTTTTTATACAAATAATATATGCGATTTGTTGGGTCAAAATTCCCGAGCCTATTCCCTTAATTTCTTTCGCCCAAATAATTAAATTTGGAGCAATCAAGAGCATTTTCATGAAGAACACAATTAATGTCGTAGATATATATATATGGGAATTATTAAATGGATCAAGTCAAACTTTCTAAAATATTCCTATAAAAAAATATCATAGGGAGCTTATTATTTTCATAGTCTAATATTTAATGTAATCTAATAAAAGAAGAAAATGAGAAAATGACCTCTATCTATGTAGCCCAAAGTAACAAACAGAAAGTATAACAGAGACCGCGGAAAACGGGCTGATTAGACTATGGTGTTCAATCATTATTGAGGACTTAATATTCCAAAGCCCAAATCACTAATCTTCAGAATCCGAAACTCTCCTATTCAAATTGCCCCATTTTACCAATAGCTTGGTTTAGTGAAAGGGGTTAATCGTCTGAACTCGACGAGTTAAAGTTTGAATCCTATAGAAGATATGCCCATATATAATACCCTATAGTGTCTCAAATAGAATTAGCAAAAAGAAAATTCCCCTTTTAATATGTGAGAGAAAATTTTGATGGGTGTAGATTCAAAGTTGATTTTTTTTTTAATTTTTAAAGATCCTGTTTTGGCAAAAGCATGGCTCAAAATCAGGGTGAACAAAAATAGAGTGAGGCCGGACGGGAGATGCCCTTCTCCGTCAACATGAATTGCCATATTCACATTCTCACTTTCTTGAAGTTTAACCCTTTTCCTTTAATTTGATTCAAACTTTGTTTTGTTACACTAATTTCTCTGGCTTTACTCAACCCTCACTTAAACAGAAAACAACACCGAAGAATATGAATGTATAGTAGGATCAAACACCCCATATTTACATTATCACTCCCCTCTACCAGTGCACTATATAAATTTACTTTTGTGAATTAAAAAATTCGGATATATTTTTTTCCTGACGTCACATTAATTTGTTGAACACAACAATCATATCCGATTTCACTCATTTCATTTCAAATTACATGCAAACACTTCTTATGTTATTGTATGTGTTAATTAAATACTTGTCTTGAAGGCCTAATTTTTATCATGCGCTTTTACATTAATTATTACTTGGATTTATAATCATTAGAATCCACCAAAAATTTAGAAATTTGGGATCTTCTATGGAATAGCTAGAAAGGCTTCAAAAAATTGAAGAAATTTTTCACATTAACAAATCATACGGGGGAGACGATAATTATTATAAGAAGCTTTAAAAATTAAAACTTTTCTAAAGGATAACAATTACCATTAGTTTTTTATAAGAGTTAATTAATGCTCAGGATTATTGATGGTTGCATTTTTAAAACATGTTTGCCCATAAGAAATACAGCAACAATGATAATTTTTGGTTCTTAAAAGAAATCTTGATTGTTAAAATCATTTCTCCCATGAAAGACTTTTGTCCACCTTAAGAAAACAGAATTGAGTTTTTCCTTTGTTTTGCGTGAAGTTTCATTTGCATATTTCCTTTCATTTTTGTTTAGAATTGTTCATTCATCAATATATTATCGATGTAACTGACTTCTACTTTTCAATATAAACTTACATTTCTTTTTTATTTTTGGGATCGATCGATTAAATTATGTGATTTCTTTAATCTCCGCTTTTCCCCCAAAAATACCAGGTTAGGCTTATTTGTACTCATCGGCAAAAAGTACACAATATGTTTATTTTCCTAATACAAATTTGCAGTTTGTAGAGTGTCGCATGGAGTCTCAAGAGAGACAATTAGAAGATTAAATTTTACATATAGCAGCGTGCAGTAATGTTGGTGCAATAGCAATTTAGGCATTGAAGTAACAATTTATTCTAGCACAACTGTTGGCTTTTCTGTGTTCACAAAAGAAGAGTCTTATTGAAGAATTCAGATTGAAAATACAACTCATGAGAAGTAAGGAGTTTTAATAGCATATCTAAAGTGGCATTTCATTACATGCTCATTTTTTGTTGCTGTCAATTTCGCTGATTTGTTTCCCCAGAACAAAAGGCGTGTTTAATTTGATTTAGCTCCCTTAGTTCATCCTTCATGTTCATCCTCTCTTTTGGAGATTATATGGAACAAGCAAGTCCAATCTTAAACAGTGACATTAGAGTCTTCTCATGGTTGGGACGCGTAAGAGCCACCTCCTCCATCCTAATTTCTCCTTCAGGTACTGTTGTCTGCTGCATTTGTTGGGGTGCAAGAGCTTTGTCCACAATCTCCAAAAGATTGTTAGGAAGTGAAGCTTTGATGTAGCTATGAAGATTGTGGCTGTCTTCAAATATAAGATCGGTTGGTCTTTTTCCAGTTAACATTTCCAAAATAAGAACACCAAAGCAATATACATCACCTTGTGTTGATGCCTCAGAACCCATTCCATACTCTGAAATATGCATGTTAAATTATGATTAATGCTTAGAATTTAATTTCCTTGAATATAATAAAATAAAAATATAAACATTTCAGAAAAGAAAATCTAATTTACAAGAGCTTCAGGTGAAAATAATAATAAATTGTACCTGGAGGAGTATAGCTAATCGTCCCTTTTATTCATGATGTGCTTGTTTGCTTGTGAGAATTGCCATTAAGGGTGGTAAGTAATCTTGCTAACCCAAAATCACCCACGTGGGCCACCATATCATCATCCAGAAGGACATTGCTTGGTTTTAAGTCACAAAGGACAACCAGTTGCTCATTTTCATAGTGAAGATAATGTAATGAAGAGGCAACATCATATATAACATTTAATCTTTGATAAATATCCAATATTGACTTATATGCACTTTCGGGATCAGGATGCAACCATTTTTCAAGGCTTTCATTTGACATGTACTCAAATACCAATGCCTTAAATTCTTGTCCCTTGTAATCAATACTCGAACAACATGTCAAAATTCTTACCAAATTTCGATGTCTTATGTTTTTCAGTGCATTGCATTCTGAAATGAAACTCTTTTCTGCTCCATTCTTTTGAAGGTCCACCACCTTTATTGCAACAACTTTTCCTTCTGATTCCAGCTTTCCTTTATATATTGAGCCAAAACTACCAGATCCAATCAAGTTGTTGGTGGAGAAACCTTCAGTTGCAATGTGTAGATTTCGATATGAGACCTTGTGAAATTGTTCGATTCTTGGTGATGTTGAAGATGATTTTTTGTTTTTGTTTGCACGCCTCACATAGAAAGCAAACAAAAATATCAATAAGAGAGAAAAAACCACAAAAATCACAATAACCATGAGCTTCAACTTGTGTTTTCTTTGCGTGTCAACTTTCTTAGGGCATGGTATTGTAAATGCAGCTCAGAAATACCCCCACAAAGATTGACATTTCCAACCACTGATATCGCACTAGCATTGCTGAAAACTCCTTCTGTTGGCATCTCACCCTCTAACATATTGAAGGAAATATTCAAGTATTGAAGAGAAGAAATGTTCTGTAGGCCGATTAGTGTTGGTTCAGATAGGTTATTTCGAGATATATCTAAATGTGTAAGACCTTTCATCAAAGCTAGGGAAGGAGGCATGGGGCCGTTGAAGGAATTCCCTTGTAAGTTAAGGTATTCCATACTTGTGCACTCTCCTATGGTTGAAGGAATCACTCCAGAGAGATTATTTTCAGAGATATCCAAAGTGCCAAGGTTTTTAAGCACTCCTACCTCAGCAGGCAAAGCTGCATTCAATGTGTTATGAGACAAGTTTAATAAAATGGACAAGGAGGTAAGACCAAAAATCTGCAAGGGTATAGCTCTAGTGAAATTGTTTTCTGCAAGCTCTAAGCCTTGCAGATGTTTCAAGTTTCCAATTGTGATAGGAATTGTTTCTTGAAGCATATTCCTTGAAATTGTTAGCCAAATTAGTTCACTAAGGTTTCCCAAGGAAGATGGTACCTCTCCTGAGAGTTGGTTTCCAGACAGAAATAATTCTCTCATCTCACGTAAATTCCCAAAAGAAATTGGAATGGTGCCTGAAAATTTGTTGTGTTCAAGACCCAAGGTAGTTAAAAATGTGTACTTTCCTAAAGTGTTAGGAATAGTACCATATATCGGATTAAAACTCAAGTATAGTCGAGTGAGTTGTGAAGACAAATTTCCTATGGAGTTGGGTAAAATGCCTTCAAATTTGTTGTAAGCCAAACTTAATCTTTTGAGTTTGCTACAGTTTTTCAAAGATGTGATGAAATCAAGGTCACCATTCGAGCTGCTTCCAATATCATTTAATTGTACATTTAGGTACCAAAGATCTTTTAGGCCTCCTAGATTGGGAACTTCACCAGAAAAATGGTTTGAAGAAATATCCAAAACCTCGAGTGAAGATGTATTTGGGACAGAACCTGAAATATGATTCAGACCGATGGCAAAACATTCTAAATTTGGGAGGGTGGAGAACATATTGCTTGGAAGTCGAGTGCCATTGAGATGGTTTAGTGTTACTGATATCAGTGTGAGAGATGACAGATTGTAAAGTGAAGAAGGAAAAGAACCAGACAAACTATTCTCTGGTGCTGAAAAAAATGTCAATTTCTTCAAGTGGCCTATCTCTTCCGTTATACTTCCTTCCAAGTTATTAAAGCCTATTGAAAGAAAGGTGAGGGAAGTAAGATTCCATATAGACAATGGGATTTCTCCACTTAATTTGTTGGAATAAAGTTTCAACCTTTCAAGCTTTTGAAGAACCCCTAAATGATATGGTATGATTCCAGTAAGAGCATTCCTTGCAAAATGCAAGATCCTCAATTCAGTGCAACTCGTCAAATTCAAAGGAATCTCTCCCATCAATGTGTTGTTTGAGAGATCGAGTATCTTTAGCCTGAACAAACGTCTCAACTCTGTGCTGATTTCTCCACGGAAACTGTTGTTTGCGAGGGAGAGATATCTCAAGAAAGAGAGATTTCCAACGTGAGACGATATGATCCCATGAAGATTATAACCTCCTAGATTCAACTCGATGACTCGCTGATGCCTATGGCCAGTGGTGGACCTAGGATTCCGACTCAGGGGTGCAAACTATTTTTTGAGAAGATAAGTGAGACTTATTCTTAATATCTTTTGAGAAAAATTTGAGCAAAAAATCAGTGGGTTCAAAACTAGCAAATGAGTGGGTGCAAAATAAATCACATAGTACTAATATAGACCTAATTTTCTAGAAGTCAGGGGGTGCGGCTGCACCCGGTGGGGACCATGTAGGTCCGCCTATGCCTATGGCCGCATGTGATTCCATTCCAGCTGCAGAAGTGGTTGGAACGATTCCAAGAGCTCAAGATTTCATGAGGATCATCAGTTATTGACCCTTTAAACTTGAGCAATTAATGCCAAATTATCGGTCTCATTTGACGTTGGTCTCACTTGCTGAAAGCAAAGCAAGTTGATGTAGAAAATGATAAGGATTGATGTTTGCATATAGCATTTGTAAAGGAATGAAAATGAAATGGGGGCAAAAGCCATTGTTATGCTCAAAAGCGTGAAGGGTTTTGTGGATTCATATATTGAAGTGGTGCAGCTTTTATAGGAGATTTAGTTTATATTCTCAATCCTAAGTTTTGAATGATGTGTGAGATTTTAAAGTTTTCAACTAATAGTTTTCTTAGAAAATCATTTTTCAAGAAAAATGGCAGTTAAGAGATCTTCTTTATTTTATATTAAAACTTAAAAATTTATCTAAATCATCCAAATTCTATACGAAAGTGCAGAATGGTAACGAGTTCTTGATACTAATCAATCCTGCTAGCACCCAAAACATTCTCCAAAAATATCCTCCGAACGTGTATGAAACTCCAAATTAAAGTTGACTTGACTGGGTCAAACGGTGTGGAAACAATTCAATAATGTGTGCGATAAGTTGATAATAACACAAATTCCAGTCGGTCTTTGAGGAAGACAATGTTGGACTAGAAAAAAAAATTCGTATGGTGCTTGAGTTAATAGTTAGTTGATTTTGTTTTCTGGAGATTAAGAAGTTAATAAATTACTTAATCATAACATATATTATAAAATACTTGTATGTATTTATTAAATTATATATTAAATTATAAGTCAAGCAAATTAATTTTAAAAATGTTAAATATCAGTTAATTAGTTTCCTTAATCTACTCAATAAAGTTAACTATTTTTGTATTAAATAATACATCCAGATTAAGTTAGTTGATTGACTCAAACAAATTGGAGTAGAAAACAATATAATTACTAGGGGATGGCTTAGGACACCAGGTGCATACGGGAAAAAAAAAATTACAGTCAGTCTGTGAGAAAAATGACAATGGTGGACTAGAGAAACAATACAATGCCATCCAAATTAAGTTGACTGACTCCAACAAAATGGAGAAGAAACGATATATAACGGCGTGCGCGCCATAAGTTGATACACAATAACACAAATTCCAACTAGTCTTTCAGAAATTAAGAGAGTAGTGAATTGATATATAGTATAATAACATATAAAGTATTTTACAGAGATCATGTAATATATGTTATAATTAATTAATTTAGTTAGCTTCCTAAATCTCTCTAAATTTGTCAATTAAATGCATCCAAATTAATTGTCTTGTTTGTAATTACCTTTGCATTTGTTGGTTTTTAACCTATTAACCCCACTAATTGCTCTTTGATTATTTGAAAGGGATGCATCTGGGCTTTAAGTAAGTGGTAGAATCAATTTAGCGTATACAACAAATTCATCAATACAAGCGAACAAAGATTAATTCTGTTAGTAATGAATTGACTAATTACAACAGAAAATGTTGAGTTCAAATCTCATTACCGATGTAAGGACATAGTTGGTAGACAATCTATTAATATCTTTGTAAGCGTTCTGTAAACTCATATGTATGCTCTGACATTGATGAGCCTTGTATACCCAACTCACATGAACATTTGGTAAAAAAAGTTCATCAATCCAAACTCTTGGCAAAATGTAGTTGATTATCACATCAAATGGCCCATAGTTTTATTTAATTTAATGGAACAACGTGACCACCACAATTGCAATTCACTTTTACATACTCCATCCTCCTTGTTTATTCAAATATAAGTAAACGTCAACTATATCACACTTATTGTGGCAAAAAAAAAGGGAAATTATTTCACACTTATTGATAAAAGTTAATTAATTAATTATTTTTAACGAAAATTCCCTGAGCGAATTGTTTAATTTTGTCTTGCGTTAATAGATGAAGGCACACAAAGCAAAGGGTTTCAATGTGGACAAATTAGGATATACGTGTTTTCCCCCCTCAAAATAAGTAATGTGTGTTAAATGTGTATAAAAAATTATGTATTGGCAAAGAGAATAAAAGAAAATGGTATAAAAGTGATGTATCTACCTACAAAAGAGGAAAAAAGAAATTGAAGTTGAGTTGACTGAATTTGATCGAATCAGAAAAAAAAATAAAGATTTTAATATTTATCATGTTAGAAATTCCACCAAATTGAGTTGACTGACTTAAGTAGAGATACTATATATGGACCCCTCCATGTCTTGCCCCTCTTCTTACTCTCTTTTTTATCTTATCCTAATTAAACTATTGAATCAAATTTTCAATAGAATTTTTTTTAAAAAAAATTAAATTTGAATTGATAGTTAGGATCATAAAATGAGCGTTAATTAAAAGGAGGGAAAAGAAATAATGGGTATGAAAAACAACACAGATTTCCAGTTAGTATTTGTGTATATTCATCAGTGGTGGACTTAGACTATAAACAATACAATGCATATAAATTAAATTAAGTGCCTTTTGAAGTTTGCAATCACATCACAACGTTTATTTGCCAATGTGAAGCTTGATTAGTGGACGATAACCAGTTATTCTTTGAGAAGAGTCATTAGTGGTGGACTTGGACTATAAACAATACAATGCATATAAATTAAAGGTTAAAGTATACTTTTAGTCCTTTATGTTTACGCAGGTTTCACTTTAGTCATTTAAGTTTAAAAAAATGCACTTTTAGTCCCTCAAACTTAACGCCGTTAGTTTATCTCAACGGAAATTGTTGACTTATCAAACTTAACAATGTTATTTTAAATCTTTTTTATTTTACACAATTTAAAATATCAAATTTATTAAATTATTAAATTAAAATTAAAATGTGAATATACTTTGTCAACGTTTTATTGACTAATTTATTAAATTATTAAATTAAAATTAAAATGTGAGTATACTTTGTCAACGTTATATTGCACAGTCAATAATTAAATTTGATGAGTCGGCAATTTCCGTTAAGAGAAACTAACGGCGTTAAGTTTAAGGGACTGAATGTGCACTTTTTAAACGTAAAGGAATGAAACTTGACACAAATATAAAGGACTAAAAGTATACTTTAGCTTAAATTAAATTAATCTGTTGCGCACAAAAACTACAACTTAACAGGAAGAAGCGAGAAGGTAATAATACACACAGACACGTTAGTTGCCTCATTCATCACAACATTAGTTGTTTCCTGCTTTCCTCTATCGCTATTAATTATGACCAAGACAAAAGCTATAACCTAACGTGAAGAAACAAGAAGCTGGTGGTGGAGGAAATAATGACATCCATCGTCACTGCAGACAAATCCCAGCTCTGATGGAAATGTAGAAGAAGAAGGTAGTCCGTGTACTCCGTCATCTCCACCAGACTGATATACTCTGCCTTGATCCAAGGTTTCATTTAGAGCTCCTTCCCTCAGTCTTCTTTTATAAGTTCGCTACAAATGACTTGGCAAACCCCGATCGAAGAATTAGAAAAATCTTCATTGAATCTTCTGATCGGATGGAATCCAATTGGCATGAGATAACAGTAAAACTGAGCAAATGGAATCCAATTCATGTGAGATTTTTCAGAAAAATAGTACTCATTGCAATCTTTAAAATGAGCCTAAGTTTTCTGAATTTGGAGTTCTATACAAAATGTTAGGTGATCTAAAGTTAGGAGAAAAATCTGAAAAAAAAAAGAAAAATAACCAAATGAACAGTGTATATTCACGTAATAAACTACATTAATTGGTTAAGAAATTGGATAACATAACACTTTTTCCTTGTAGGGAACTTAATAAGCTTTATTAAGAACTTGAATCACTCAAATTTGATTTTTCTATAGTTAGTTATAAATTTTTAAAATTAACAAAAAATTATGAAATGTTACCACGGGAATAGTAATTTTGGTAAGTTTTAAAATTTCACTTAGTTGGCTAATTCTATACTACAAAAGGCACAAAAACGGTTCGTTATGAGTCTTTAGGGTATATTAAGTGAAGTTAATGGAGGTATTACACTATGCTACTCTAGCCATTAGAACATAAAAAGTGTCAATACCTCATATAAAGGTCTTACTTTGAAAGTAACGAATGATCTCATGTTGGTTGAGTAATAACACCTCAAACATAGAAATTATTAATTTTTTTCCTACCATTCTCAATAAAATTGCTTCATCTAATAAATAGCTTACAAGATAATTTCGCTATCTCAAACAAAAATATAAAGGGTATACACTTAACCCAATTCTCAAAAAGCATAGCCTCCTGAAACAACGTAACTAAAGGGGATTTTTCTTTCCATCCTATGAATTCTTTTAGGAATTCATCATGATGTATTCGTGCGGTTCTGGTTTAGCCTGAGCTTCAACGATACCCTTCACCCAGTCAACCTATTCTAAAGAATCATTCCCTCCTATCTGCTGAGGTGAGTTGCACACAGTCCTTTAAATGGCGAAGGAAGCTACTCTCGACATTGAGCTTTTGGAGAAGGAAACACACTCACCCAATGCTGAAGGAGGTAGGACCACGAAGAAAGTTAAGATAAGAGATAAAGATGAAAATCCAGATGTTCACATGGAAGACAACGGTGACAAAGGAACCATGCAGTTGGGAGAGCATGAAGAGCCAGTGAAGATCACCCACTCAACTGATAATCTGGTTCTGTGCAATCCTGTGAATGAGGTTCCTTCCTCGGTCCAACCTTCAGGTATTGCTACCTCATTCAAGGACAGGCTGCTTGAGAAAGCACCCAAAAGCAGCAGCCCTGGTACCAACTGGTCAATTGATCTAACTATTGAAAATGGGGATGTTCAGGTTAACTTGGAGGGTCTTATCCCTTCAATCATCTTTTCTTAGAGAATTCAGGGGCTTATATCTCAATGCATGAAATACGCTATTGTCGTTAAACTGCTTGGTCATTTTATTCGACAAGACGTCCTATACTCAAGGATCTGCACTCTGTGGAAACTATCTGGAGGACTCAAACTAACTGAACTAGAGGGAGGTTGTTATATGGTTAAACTAGACAATGCTGAAGACTATCAAAACGTGATGCTAGGAGGACCGTGGGTTGTGTTGGGCCACTATCTTACAGTTCATCCCTGGGAGCCGAGTATCTCACCGACCAATCTTGAGATAAAGCAAGTATACGGTTGAGTGAGACTCCCTGGGCTCCCTTACCACTACTACCATAAAAGTGTTCGAAGGGCCATCGGTGAAGTCATAGGCTAGGTTCTCAAAATAGATTATAATACAGAGGGTTTTAACAAGGCAAGGTTCACGCGGTTGGCCGTCAAGCTTGATCTGACCAAGCCACTAGTCTCCAAGATGAAGCTTGATGGGTTGACTCAATGTGTGGAGTATGAGGGCCTCCCAACCATTTGCTACAGCTGTGGACGCTATGGCCATCTGGAGGAAGCATGTCCCTTCAGAACTCAACATCCACCACACCCGAAATTCCAGTAGCTCCCCAGATGGATACCCAAAGCATCACGGTGCCCTCAGGGAGCGAGGAGCGTGGCTCTAGGATGCATGAAGACGAGCTTTATGGGGATTGGATGAAGGTTGCGCCTCGTAACGTTCGAAGAGCAAGCTGAAGGGACAACCAAGGCTCTTTCCACTCTAATGAAAGAGTCAGCAACAGGTTCGATATACTGGCCTCTCTGGATGGCGGGGCCGATAATCAAAATGGAAATTCTAGTCCAGAGGTTATGGAGCAACAAACATCTATGAGCATGCGGGGGATAGGTACGAATGCCAATAAGAAAATGGACAAGGCTAAGTCAATGGCATATAAGATTAAATCTCCTGTCACAACCCCGAATGCGTCCAAGAACAAGGTACATGCTGTTGACACCTCTTTCCTTTTTGCATCTCCCGCCTATAAGGAAGCATACCAATGCACCACGCTAGACTCTGAACACCACACTGATATCGTCTTGAGTATACCTAGTGAAAATGGTAATATACAAAGTGAAGAAATTGGGCCTTCATCTCAGCCCAACGTGCTAAAGCATTTGGGTACAGTGGCATTCCCCCCTAAGCCACCGGATAGGTACAAGCCCAAAAGAGCTCTCCATGTCAACCCACGCATCAGGTTCAAAACCATTAAGGCAAAAGCGAGGGACGCTCTGGGCTCGACATCAAAAGAGCTAACTAAAGTTATAGTGAATGCATTGGGGCACCCTATTGATTCTGATGATGACACGTCATTTGCAGAGGCTACTGAGTCTGCATTTGCTGATGACCTTGCCTCAGAATATTCTGAGGAATACTAATTGATCTTAATCAAATGACCTTGACCTTTGGAATTCTCTGTTGGCGAATTTGGACCGTTAGGAACCTTCAGATTGTTAGTCATGAGATCACGCAATCATCACGGCTGGTTAACAAGACCCTTGCTCTCGCTGATCACTCTCTGCAAGTGCTTCGGTTTTGTAAACTTTTGCCTACTGGTTGAGATCCTAGCTTATCTTACTTTTAGTCCTTTCGGATGTTGTAGTCATCTCCCCCTTTTCTTGTCTTTATATGTAGAGTGCTGTAATATAGCTGTTGGTAATAAAATCTTTTCATTCAAAAAAAGGGTATAACACTTTTTGTCATAAGCACATGTGTATATATATACAATTTTGTTCAAGGCACATTCAATAAACGTGGTTATGTCTTCAAATAAGGATTCAAGCTTTATTTAAAGCATATAACACTTGCAGATGAAAAATGAGTACACCCAACTATTACGTTGGTAAAATATTCTTTTCCCTCCATATCACACGCACAAAATGGAGACTGTGCAAGCATGCTTCTCCATAAGGGACAAAAGAGTTCCATTCTTGTCATTATTTTCATGTGCTAGACTGCAGACACAAGAAAGGAGTCTGTGCAAGCATACTTCTCCATAAGGGACAAAAGCTTTTGAGCTTTTGGTCTGATCGACGACTTTGAAATTTGAATTGCAAGTAAAATAAAAAAAAAAAATCCGCATTCTGTGTCTTTGTCTCTCTCTTCTGTGCTCTTTTGTTTGCATGTGAGAAGTACTTTTCCTGCGCTGCTAGTAGCAGAAGGTTTTCATGAAAATGGTAAGTTTCTTCACATGTTCACTTTAGCTGCTATAAATTGGTGAAATGTTCATTTCCCTCCATATCACACATACAAAATGGAGACTGTGCAAGCATGTTCCTCGTCCAGGGATAAGTGAATTCCATCTTTGTCATTCCATTTAGGTGGCAGACCACAGACAAGTGAAGAAGTGAGAAATCGAGAAGGTAATACATAGATACACACACACGCTAGTCCTTTTTAAGGTTGTATATAGTTTAGACTTTTTGAAAACTGATAATTTCTTTCAGTTTTAGTAAAGCCGTACGAAACTTTCTATCCATTTTTTAAAACATTCACGCATTTGGCTTGATGATAAAGAAAATACTATTGACTGTAATTTTTTATTAAAAAACATCAAACAAAATGTATGTTTTTAATGTTTTTACTTTGGGTAAAGCATCGGATAACCTTAAAGTATTTTTCTTAGTAATATTCAACACCCTAAAGTGTTTTTCTGGTGAAATTTCATCCCCAGAGTATTTCTTGAGTTAATTTTTTTTAATAATTCTTTTTCACATTGTCTTGGTGCCTCCAGGCATCCGTACTTAGCAAAAAAATGGGTCTAAGAAGCAAAAGGGAAGTATATACATACAAATTTATTAATGAAAAACATGCTGTTTGTTTTTGCATTGAATTATTTAAGTTGCCACGTTTGTTTTTGTTTAGTTCTATTTTTCCATTGTTATTTAGTGATTGTGTTGACATGCTGTATTTTGTGTTTGTAGCACCCTATTTTTAGGACTTAGAGATTTTGTTTCAATGTAGAAAATATGAAGGGTATACTATTATGATTTTTTTAGAAATATTACATGTTTTGAAATTTAGTGTATGAATGAGCATATTTATTTAAAATAAAATTGTCAGCCGATGTCAATAAAATATATCAATGTGAAGGATATACTAGTATATTATTTAATTTTGCCACGTTAAACACTATTAACTCTGATAACTTTGTTCTCTTAGCATTGTTAGCTCCTTATATTAGAGTCAATAATGCCTATGGAGCAAAGTTAAATGATTTTTTAAAAAGTTAAATTTGCTCTGATAAGTTAAATGTTAGCTCTCATCACGGTGAGAGCTGATTTTTACCTTCTTGGTGGATCGGTTGTCATCAGGATGTGGAGTTGCAGAGAGTGTTCCATCAAGAAGATTGCACCTCGACAATAATAATTATAAAATCCCAAAACCAGTGACAGGGATTACCAAGTATATATATCAAATTAAAAATTAGGGATTACCAAGTATACATACCAAAACCAGTGACAGGGATTACGAAGTATATATCCCAAAATCCTAATGATTTATTAAAAAGGAAAAAGTATATATATCAAATTAAAAATTAGGAAAAACATATGCACATGTAAAATGATTATTTTTCCTATGTATAAACAAGAAATAATTATTATTTGATTTAGGTATTACGAAGTTATTAAAATATTTAAGTAATGTTATAATAGATAACTGATTATTAGAAATATTTTTAAGGTCCTAAAAGAATGAGCCATATCATCTATGTTTAACCAAATTTGATTAATTTAATATGTGATAAATTTTAAATATAACTGTATTTTAAATTTTATTTCAATAAAAATAACCAGATCATATGATTATGTGACCAACCGGGCACCTCTCTCTCACACATTTCTTTTGTTTTTCTTCTTACTATTTTTTTTTGAGTGAAGAAGGAATTATATTAACAAAATATACAAAGTACAAAACACAACCAACTATGCCAGAGTGCTAATGGAATGAGTCAGAGCACTAGCATTCGTGGTGTGGTTAACATAAGTACAAATAGCTATGATAATAGTCTCAGGGGAAGCAGATTCATTCTGAAAAATGTCCTTATTTCTATTGTTCCAGAGTTTCCAGCAAAGTGTGCCAAAGAAAAGCCTCCAGTGGGTTCCCATGCAACGTCGATTAGGGTTCCACAACAACCATTTTTGAAACGGCTTGTTAAAGAAAGTCTGGAGCCAACAAGGGGAGATCAATTTGAGCTAGCAGTTTATTGCAATGGGACATCATCTAAGAATGTGATCCAGATCTTCTAGAGCTTCATTACATAAGCCACAGTGTCCATCTGTTGTCATACCTCTCTTTATACGTTCAACATTAGAAAGAAGCTTACCTTTTGGAGCAAGCCAAAGAAAGGTCCTAACTCTCTGCATCCCAGACCATTGCCAAATCCATTTCCAATGTTCATCTGGTTCTTCCCAATCATGAAAGAGCTTTGCTTGGTATGCGGAGGCTATAGTGAAATTACCATTGGGTGTAAGGTTCCAATAGCAAGAGTTAGTTGGTCCTTGATCTATAGGAGGTGGTCGTTTGGCTATTTGCATATTGACAGCTGCAGGAAGAAGGTGTTGAAAGAGATCCCATGACCACGAGTTGGATGCATCAATGTAGGCTTGAAGCAGCTTATGCTGATCTTCCTCATGTCATCTAGCCATGCATCCGGCCAGAACCCTATAGTGTGACCATCACCAGGTTGCCATGCTATGTGTACCTTTATGTCCTCCCACACTTTTGAAATACTATGCCATATATGAGAAATATGCCTTGTTTTAGCATCAAATTTAGAGGCATAACACCAGTTATACTTTGATCTTAAAACCTAAACCCAAAGTCTATCTCGTTGACTAACTAGCTGGAAAGCCAGTTTAGATAAAAAGGCAAAGTTTTGTCCCTCCAAGTCTTTAAGAACACTCCGTCCATATGATGTTGGTTGGCACATATCCTTCCAGTTGACTAAGCTAGTTTTGCGTTGGGTAATAGAGGAGCCCCAGATAAATCCCCGAATCAGTTTGTCAATGGCCTTAGTACAAGATGTAGGTATGCATGGTTTACATCGTGTAAAAAGGAATAGTGCTAAGAACAGACTTTGCTAGAGTGGGACGTCCAGCTAGAGATAAATATTTTGCTTTCCAATTTGCTAACTCTATTTGGATTCTCTTAACGTGGTAGTGGTATGTGTCCTGTGTAACTCGAGAATACAGTAAGGGAACCCCCAAGTACTTGCCTAGCTGTTCAGTTTTACGAAATTGGAGAATTTGGCAGATCGTGTCAGCCTCATATTTTTGAACATTACGGGAAAAATGAATTAAAGTTTTGCTTTGACTCACAACTTGCCTTGAGCAGCACATAAGTCATCTAGGGTACTTTGGATAAGTTGGAGTTGCCTTGGAGAAGTACCACTAAAAAGGATTAAGTCATCAACGAAGAAAAGGTGCGACAGAGGGGGCCCTTTCTTCCTAATCTAACAGTTTCCCAACTCCCACTGTTGACTTCATGAGTGATTGCTTGAGAAAGGCACTCCATACAGAGCACACAATTATAGGGAGAGATAAGATCCCCCTGACGGATACCTTGAGAAGCCTAAAAGACTGCAAGGGACGACCATTCCAGAGTATCTAAGTACTGGGAGTGGTGATGCATTGAACAATTATTCTAACCAGCTAAGGAGGGATTTTATCATCCTGAAGTGTGTCTTAAATGAAGCTCCAATTCAACTTGTCAAAAGCTTTCTCTAAGTCGACTTTTATAGCTAACTAGCCTTCCTTCCCTCTCTTGTTTTCGCATGGAGTGGATTGCCTCTTGAGTAATAATTATGTTGTCAATGATGCTTCTTCCTGGGATAAAGCTGGTTTGATTGGGGAGGATTAAATGTGGCACGAGTTGTTTGATCCGATTGGCGACAACTTTTGTTACCAACTTGTAAGGAACTGAGCATAGACTTATGGGACGGTACTCCTTTACCATAGTTGGTTTGGGAATCTTGGGGATTAAAGCAATCAGAGCTTGGTTAAGGCCGGGGTCAAGATTTTCACCGTTAAAGTCCTTTGACAAGATGGAAGAGTGATGGGCCAACAATGCCCATTGACTTTGGTAAAAAAGAGCATGTAAGCCATTTGGGCCAGGAGCCTTAAGAGGTTTCATTTCAAATAAAGCATTCTTAACTCACCAAGAGTAACATCAGATGCTAAATAATCTAATTGAGAGGTTGGGATTACAGGGAAATTACCTCTATGTCGATAGGGACAATATCCTGGCTAGGGATTTGAATAGAGATACATAAAGTATAAGCAGAAAGTTGTTCCAAGGGTTTTTCATCAACAATCCATTCTTTCACTGTCATTCTTAAGCGCTGTGATGCTGTTTTTTAATCGATGGATCTTCGCTATCATATGCTAGTAAGATGTGTTTCGATCTCCCAGATTGATCCAATCATAGCGAGATTTTTGAATCTAAAATAACTCTTCCTGCAGGCATACATCCTCATAATCAAACTGGAGTTCTCAATCAAGATGGGGAAGAAACAGTGACAAAGGTCTCTCTTCTAATGCTTTCTGAACTACCAGGAGTCTAGCCTCAAGTATTCTCTTCTACTTCTAATTTGTCCAAAGGACTCCCCCACTACTACAGTATATACTTTTTACTACTCAAATTCGCATCCTCTTTCTAAAAAAGGGAGTAAAAAGTAAAGGCGGTGGCATCTTTGAAATTATAGGAAAAATTTAGGTGCCCTATATTGAATATAGGGCGTCTAAAGATGGCTGTAGCACCTTTAGGTGCCCTATACATGGATAGGGCGCCTAAAGTGGCACCCTCGGGCATCCTTAGGCACCCTATTCAGTAAATAGGCCTCCATAGGGCGCCTGAAAGGGCACCCCTTCAGGCGCCCTATGGCACCCTATTTACTGAATAGGACGCCTAAAGTCCCCTCAATGGTGCTTTAGGCTCCATATATTCAATAGGTGCCCAAAATTACTTTATTTCCCACCCATCGTGTCTCTCTCAGCAACAATTTCATTGCCTTTATACTCTGCATGTACACCTCCAAGCCTCCAAACCACGCGACTTCTCTCCCTTCCCCCTTAGAACCTGACTGCGTGACCCCAAGAAACCCCGACGGTACGGCCCCTCTCCTTTTCCCCTTGGTTCCCGATGGCGCGGCCCCTCTTCCTTCCCCCTTGGTTTGTCTTCGTCCACTGCCCTCTCCGTCTTGGTCCATGCTTTGTCACCCTATCTGACGTCTTCGCTGCCGACTGTCATGGTCTTGCTTCATCACCCTCTCTGTCTTCTCCGTCTTGGTCTGTGCTCCGTCTTCCCCCTTAGTTCCCGACGGTCGCCAGTAGCGGCTTCATTTCAGCCGTCTTCATTGCTGCTCCTACCGTCTCTACCATCTTCCTCACCCGTGCTTCGTCCGTCTTCATCTCTGCTCCCACCGCCTTTGTCGCCACTCTAGGTAAGCTTATCTGGAATGACCCAAAACTTGGATGAGAAAAAATAATAAAATGACTTGAAATTGATTAATAGATGGATATCACCTGCAAATGATTAATCAACTGTTGGCATCTTGGCTATGATTAAGATTGTTGTTTTTCATGTGGGTGACCCTTGTAACTTTTTGTTTGGCTCTAATTGTGAATCGATTTATGTTTACAAGGTTAGTTTAGGGCACCCTACTGCGCCTTATATTAAAATGTAGGGTGTCATAGGTCTATCATACGGCGTCTTTCTTTATATAAGGCGCGTTGTCCCTAAATTTCTACTCCCCTCACATATACACCCTTGAGAAAGGGCGCCAATTGGGTTAAAAATAGTATGTAAAAAGTACCTTTTGTAGTAATTCCTGATTCCAGTTACTAGCCCTTTCTGCAAAAATGACATATTTTTTGCAAGAGATTTCTACTGTCCTAAGAGTCTTTAACGAGTTGAGGAAACTTTGAATGGGTTAACCAGGGAGGCAAGAACCAAAAGGGAACTGGATGTTATAGGTGCTAATGGCTAAGATTGAGGTTTAACTTCAGGGGCCTATGGTCCTATTACAGATAGGGAAGGTGGTACACAAAAGAGTTGGGAGAATATAGAATCCATTGACTGTTAACGAGAAATTTGTCAAGTGTAGCAAAGGAAAGCCCTTTCTGCCAAGTGGAACGAGGACCAGAGAAACACAAGTCAATAAGATTACAATCACTTACAAATTTCTGGAAGGCTCTGCTAACTCGATGAATGCTAGATCTTCTCTTAACAGAGGTTAAGATGGCATTGAAA
>JANTPZ010127057.1:0-17304 GCA_025593235.1 Vachellia pachyceras | reverse complement strand
AAACTAAAATGCCCAAAGCCAAGGAAACAAACCTCAATTTTATCCATGGATCGGTTGATGTCCTGTTCATCAAATAACATATCTTCAACAGAAACCTTGCTCACTTTTACGTAATCTGACAGCAACAGCTTGTAGATAGCCTTTGTCGCATAGGTCATAAATACTCGGCCTCTGAATGTAGTCTGGGATATTCTCTTTTAGATGTACTTTCACTGCTAAATTGAGAAAATAACTTATAACAGTTAATTGAAAAGAGCTTCATACCTTTTGTAAGAAGTAAGGGAGTGATGCAGCATGGTCCAAGTGAAAGCTGCAAAAAAATTTTGAAAAAAAAAACATCTTGTATCAAAGCTGGTTGACAACAAATAATAAATACAAACAAGGGACAACTACCATTTCTAAATAAATCATAAAATACATCTCTCTCCCTTTCTTCACACAATCCCAGAAAGATTAAAAAAATCGCCAAGAATAAAGCATTGTTGCAATCACGTAAGTATGCTAAAATGGAATGTAATTTCATGACTGAGAAAAATGCACAAAACAGAGACCAACCGCATAGATGAAAACTGATGATGAAGAAATGAGAACCCACTTATAAAAGAAAGAGATCAGAAAGAAGCACACATATCATAGATATTTTACAGTGATCAAAAGAAATACCAGGACTTTGCACTTTTAGGCTTGTTAAGTTCTTAAGGATTAAAACATAATAGAATGATTTTTTAAAGTCCATCAGCATTGTCTACACGCATGTGCCAATTTTAACATGTTAGAAAAATAATCATATTAGGACAACTTTCGGATGGCAGAAAACGAAACTCAAATTCACAAATAATTGATAACTATTGAAGTATTGATCATAAACTATATATCTGCTTCGCAGAACTCTCTGAACATTTATTCAGTCTTCTCTTTCAAAATAAATGGAACAGAGACGGGGCAAAATCTGTGCGCAAATATCCTATTCTCCAAATTAATCATGACAACGAATCATTTTATCTATAAAAAGTGTTGTTGTAATGATCCAAAATACATTTAACCAAAAACAAATCCTTTTCAACAGCTATCAACCACGGTTGACAAACAACAATTTGCACTTGACCATGCAGCCACTAAATGGAATTGCCAACTTATAACACCCATCAATTCTGAATAAGCTACCGCAATGAACTGAAAATTAAACTTACAACGTAACGAGTAAGACTTTAACAAGAGAATAAAAGTAGAAACATACTGAGTAATGAGAAGTACATCCACCGTGGAAGGGTCAATCTCGTCGAAGTATGGCAAAGCAGCCATACCCGAATAACCAGGGTGTATTCCACAATCGAACTAAAATGAGCCAACGAAGAAAGTGAACATGCGAGGCCTTGGAAAACAAATACAAACAACGACCATGTAGCAATAAAGTCAATACCAATATATTTTTCCCTTTATAGGACATGAATACACAAGAACGACCCACTTCATTGCCAGCTCCAAGTGGGGTCACAATTAGACGATCCTCCTCTCTGTTGTTCACAGATGAATCTCGCCTCTTGAGGGAGGGTGGCTGGCCTGTTGAACCCATTCCCACGCTGAACAAAAGTGAACAGAAGAAAATTGGAGAAGATGAGCGAGGTCTATTGCGACATTGATCTTAATAATGTACAAGCATAGATTAAACACAACGATTTCCAGCTAACCCTAGTAAAGATACTAGCTAACTCAGGCATCCCCTAGTTAACCAAATAAAAGTGAAATAAAATAATGCGTTTTCTTTAATTACCTCTGTGAAACAACACAATTGAATGATTGCGAAACTCAAGTGACGGGAATACGGAATACCTTCAGATTCGAAATTTATCTTCCAGTTGAACTTTGAGAGGTTATTGGAGAGCCAAGAGAACGATAAGAACCTGAAACCCTACTTTTTAAAACAAACGAGACGGAGCCAAGGAAGATTTGGACAGAAAAAAAGCAAAAAAAAGCGACCACAGTGGGAGTCGAACCCACGACCTTCTGATCCGAAGCAGACGCGCTAATTCACTGCGCTATGCTGTCCAATGGACGACTACAGGGTGAATAAAATGTATTTATTATATTTCTGGAGTGGATTTTTTCACCGGAAACAGACAACGACAAAAGGAAAATTCAGAATTTTTCATTCGCTGCGCGTTTGATAGGTATATCTTTTGGGAACCCCAATTCTACCATCAGTCAATTTCCCAAAAGCATAAGAAAAAATTGGTGTAAACTCATTTTCAATCATCCTCTGCCATCAGTTCTTCTCCTTGTTTCTGGTTCTTTTTTCTTTTTATCTTTGTTTCCATTGACAATTGCACCGTTTGACAACACGTTTGCCACCCTCGAAAGCATGTTCAACAGTGTTTTTTGTAAAACAAGATAATTTTATCCACATATTTGTCTCGACTTGTGTGAAAGTATTTCTCCACCGCTTTACCAAACGGGCCCATGTTCGATAAACCAATCTTTCAGAAATCCAAATTCTGACATCGGTCAACCTTGTAGTGCACAAGAAAAAATCAGTTACCACCAATTTTCAACCACTCTCAGAAAAAGGGTTAGAAATAAAGTTGGTTCTTCTCCTTGTTTCAACCTCAAGTTCCTTTTTTTTTTTTTATCGATGATGCTTCCGTAGAGTAAATAAACGAGTTGTTTGTAAGTAAGTCGCTTTAACCATACACACAAATGATGGGTAACTCATGATTACATGAAAATTTTTGGTAAATCTCCCGTGACCATGAGCTACTCATAAGGTTAAATATGTAAAATTAATTGCCTTTGAGTAGTTTTAGGTGATGACTACCTTATGGTTAAGAGAAAAATTGTTTAAATCTTTTATAACCAATGTTGTCTCATCGGGTTCTTATATTGGGGGTGTGTAAATTGCATATAGTTGCTTGGATGGCAAGGCTGAGCCGATGACGATTGGGTTCTGAGAGATTCCATAAGGAGACGACATGGTCTAAAATACTTGTTTGTAGGCTAAAGAACCGACCACATTTTGGGATAGTCAAATGTAGTTTTTTTATAGGCAATCCAGATATGATTACAGTGACAATCCACAGTATTTTGCAATTGTTATATACATCTAGGAACAATATATGTGTGTGTATATTTCAGTGTCAATTGCCTTCTAGATTTGGATTTCATTGATTACTTTGTCACATTAGTTGAAAACATGGGCAAATATATTGTTTTTTAAGACTTGAACTGGATACAGTCGATGGGTAACTTATAGTTAAGAGACAATTTATTTAAATTATAAGTAATTATGAGGCATTGATCATATACATATCGTTAAACAAGTAAAATTATTTAAAGAATAAGTAGTTTTGATTATATGTATGTCATAAGCCACTCATGGTTAACATCAAAATTTATTTAAATTATAGGTAACCATGATATATATATATATATATGTGTATATGGTTAAACATGTCAAATTAAAAGAGTAAGTGGCTTTAATAAGGTGCATGTTATTTATAGCTTATGACTAAGAGAAAATTTACTTAAATTACAAGTAACCATGAGGTACCAATTATATGTGTTTGATTAAACATGTAAAATTATATAAAGATTAAGTGGTTTTAACTAAATCCACATCACAAAAGCTCATGGTTAAGAGAAAATTTATTTAAATTACAAGTAACTATGAGGTACACATCACGTGCATTTGATTAAATATCTAAAATTATTTAGAGACTAAATAACTTTGACGATATGTATACCATGATTAGCTTATAGTTAAAAGGAAATTTATTTAAATATCATCATTTAAATATCTTTTAAAAATATTTTAATAAAATATTTATGCTTTTTATAAAAAGGCAATCATTCTCATAATTTTTTTACCCATCTCATCACCATTTTAACCCAATTAAACATAAAGTTTTTTAAAACTACTTTCCATTTCAGTGCATGCCAAGTTATAAGAAAAATATTTACGTACTCTTTATTTCTATTCATTTCCATTACAACCAATCTTTAATCTAACATGCCCTCATTTCTTTTCGTAAAATAGCATCATCTTCTTGAATTGATATTTTAGCAATAAAATACCATGGTTATTTTTACTTTGCTTTTTAAGAATAAAATTATCATTCCAAGGAAATTGAAGGGGTGCATCAACTAAACACCAAATCTATTCCACCAAGCCATCTCTCTTACTCACACATGGCTTCAAACACAATCCCAAGTAAAATTTGGCTACACAGCAAGTTTCCCTTTGTTCATTGAGCTCTATGAGTGCACTCAAGTGACTCCATGTTTGTATGTGTATCAGTCCAAGAAGGACCATCCAAAGTTCTAATGCATGACATGTTTCAACATGCCCTCCACCTTCCTGCCATACAAGTGTACTTAGTTATGCCTAGAAAGGTTTTGGATGAAATATACAAAACAGGACAGCAGCCACAAACTAATTCATTACACTAAAAGTATACATTATATAGTACAAGCACAATCAGCCCTAGAAGAATATTCTTGAGGAATATAATATGAGAAAGGGGGACCACTGAAACTAACACAATACATTAGGAAAAACTAATACATAACATTATATATTAATTACTATCCTCTAACACCCCTCCTCAAATGAGAGGGTGTGCTACACAGCCCGAGTTTGTGTCTGAAACTAATAAACTTGGCATGAGGCAAAGCCTTCATGAAACAATCTGCAGGCTGGAGATGAGATGGAATGTGATTCACAGCAAGAAAACGATGAAGAACCAGATCCCGGACAAAATGCACATCAATTTCTATATGCTTGCTTCATGTATGTTGAACTGGATTTGCTGCTAATGCCTTAGCACTCATATTATCACACCATATAGTAGCAGGTTGATGAATTCGGAGACCAAGTTCTGTCAGTAGGGAGAACAACCATTTCAACTCCACAGCTCCATCAGCTAAAGCCCTGTACTCTGATTCCATGCTTGACCTTGAGACTACCTTTTGTTTTCTAGAAAACCAGGAAACCAGTGTAGTTCCCAAAAAGACACAACATCCTGCCATAGACTTCCTGTCATCATGATCGGCAGCCCAATCTGCGTCTGTAAATGCTGTTAGAGTGAGTTTCTGAAATGGAGAAAGATGTATGCCATAATGGAAAGTTCCTTTTAAATATCGAAGGACCCATTTCACTCCTTGAAAGTGAATGTCAGTTGGATTCTTAAAAAATGACTCAGCTTATTTACTGAATAAGCTATATCTGGCCTTGTTGTTGTCAAATATTGGAGAGATCCAATTGCACATCTATAGAGAGATTGATTCATCATGGGCTGTCCTTCTAATGCAGAAAATGAATGCCCAGCAACCATGGGTGTAGGTGCGGGAGCACAATCAAGCATGTTGAATTTTTGCAACAATTCTAGAATATATTTTCCTTGACTAAGATAGAAACCTGTGGAATTTCTATGTATCTCCAATCCAAGAAAGTAGTATACAGGACCAAGATCTTTTAGAGCAAACAATCTGTTTAATTTCTGTATAAAGCTCAGTATATAGGCTAAATCATTACCTGTTATCAGAATATCATCTACATAGATCAATATAAACACAATTAGTTTCTTGGAGCATAGATAGAAAAGAGAGATGTCACTCTTAATGTTTTGAAATCCCCATTGTAGTAATGTGAATCTGAGCCGATCAAACCAAGTTCTTGGAGCTTGTTTTAAGCCATAGATTGCCTTCATCAATTTACAAACATGATTAGGATAATGAGAGTCCACAAATGCTTCAGGTTGATGCATAAAAACACTCTCAGAAAGAAAACCATTTAGAAAAGCATTATTCACGTCTAATTGTCTAACTTCCCAGCTAAAGGTTGTTGCAATAGTAAGAACTATTCTGATTGTGGTTGCTTTTATAACAGGACTGAAAGTCTCACCATAGTCAATTCTAGGAGATTGTTGGAATCCCTTTGCTACAAGTCGAGCTTTTGGTTTGAGGAGTGACCCATCTGCTTTGAACTTGTTCTTAAAGACCCATCGACAGTCAATAATGCTATGGGCTTGACTTCTGGGAACTAAGATCCATGTGTGATTTCTCATTAGTGCCTCATATTCAGTGATCATTGCTTGTTTCCAGTAAGATGAGGATAAAGCTTCTCGGATGCTCTTAGACTCAGCAAGATGTTGAAGAGAAGCTAAATCTTCATATTGGAGTAAGCCAACCAAAGGATATCTTGGTTTAAATACACCAAGCTTGGATCTTGTTATCATAGGATGCTTATTTGTAGCTTCAGGTTGTTCAGTTGATGATGATGAGGTTGCAGAATTGGAAGGAGATGCCGAGCTAGATACATTGTGTGAAATCAATTCATGTGGTTCAGCAGCAATATTGCTGTGAAAACCTATCTGGACCTATGAAGCAAAATCATTTATCCCAGTAGCATGAACTTCATTGATAGGTTTGTCTAAAATAATAAAAGGCACACCAGCTTCGTAGTTTATTGAAGATGTCTCCTTTTTATGAAGAAAACCTGTCACAAAGGGAAAAACTGATGCATCAAAGACAACATGACGAGAAACATATATTCGACCTGTTGAACTCAAGCATTTATATCCCTTTTGTTGAGGAGTTGGACCAAGATATACACATTTTTGGCTGTGGAACTGAAATTTGTGAGAATTGTAAGGCTTAAGACACGGGTAACATGCACAACCAAATGGTTGAAGCTCCTTGTACTTTGGCTCAGTGTGAAACAGATAAGATAAAGGTGTAGATCCTTTTAGCACTAAAGTGGGTAATCTGTTGATAAGATATACAGCAACTTGAAAAGCATTTACCCAATAAGTAAGAGGCATATGAGCTTGAGCTAAGAGTGTAAGTCCCATTTCCATGATCTATCTATGTTTTCTTTTGGCTCTACCATTTTTTGTCGAAGTGTAGGGACAAGTGTATCGCATAATAATACTAGCAGCTTGAGTCACAGGAATGAAAGGTTTATATTCTGTTCCATTATCACATTGAATTATCTTGATTCGTGTATTAAACTGATTTTCAACTTGTAAACGAAACATATTGAAGGCATGAATTGCTTCATGCTTATGTTTCAAAGCATAGAGCCACGTATATCGACTAAAATCATCAACAAAATGAATGTAAAACCTGTGACCACCATGAGATTGAACAGGTGATGGGCCCCAAAGGTCTGTGTGAACAAGCTCTAAAGGTGCAGTGGCATGAGACAAAGAAGATTGAAATGGTAGATATTTAGACTTTCCCATTTGGCAAGATTCACAAACAAAGTTCTCATTAAAGTTAATATGTTCATTACATTTCTTCAATATCTGTTTCAGCACACGGTCACCAGAATGGCCTAACTTATAATGCCATTGTAAATAACTACTATCATTAGCATTTGCAAAAACAAAATCAGCAGCAGTAGCAGCATATGCTTTAGGACTCTCATCTTTATGCATGGGATATATCCCGTGTTTTGGCTTCCCTTCCATCAGAATGGCTCCTTTCTCCTTGTCCTTCACAGTGCAACCAGTGTCAGAAAAGCAAATATCAACTGAGTTTTCCTTGACTAATCTGTGGGCACTAAGCAAATTCTTAGCAGCAGATGGAACAAGGAGCACATTGTTTAAATGAAGATTAGAATGAGGCAAATACTTTGATCATATTCCATGAATTCTAACTTGTTCACCTGTGCACGTTGACAAAAATGACTTACCCATTGGTGAGACTTGAGTAAAATTAGGAGAATTCTTAAAGAATTGGTCAGCTCGTTGAAAACACTGATTATAAACATGACCATACTTATCACAAAACGTGTAATATGGACGGTTGTTGCTGTTAGAAGAATAGGAAGGATTACCATAATTTGGGTAACTGCCACCACTGTAACCTCCTTGGCGACTGTGTGAACGATAACCTCTAGAGCCCCTGTTTCCTCGCCAAGAAGCACGATTACTTTTAGGTGTTCTACGAGAACGAAAATCATGAGTCAGTGCCTCACGTTGTGCAATGTTGACCGAAGGCTGAATAGACAGAGAGAAGAGCTGATTGAGCTGATCAAGACGACTTTCAAAGGACAATAGAGAAGCTTGAGCTTCTATCCAAGTGAGATTGTTTTCATCAAGAAGTTTGACAACGATGGCATTATAATCTGCATCAAGCCCATTGAGAGTGTGCATCACCAGTTCATTGGTAGAAATGGGTGCACCAGCGAGAGCTAGCTGATCTGAGATGTTTTTCATTTTGCTGAGATATTCCTCCATTTTCATCCTGTTCTTTCGAGTGGTATGCAGCTCAGATTTGTAAACCATGATACGTGCTTTTATTGAAGCACTGGTGAGTTCTCTGGCACTAACCCAGAGATCACGCGCAGTCTGGCAATGCAGTAACTGAGCACCCACATCCTGAGACATGGTATTGCGAAGCCATCCGACAAGCATTCTGTCAGTGGAGAACCATTCTTCATATGTTGGGTTGGAAATCACCCCTGCATCTCCAGGGATGTATCTGATCGGAATGACTCTAGCTCCGTTAATGTGAGACTCCAGTCGGTTACCTTCTATGAGAGGAAGCACAACTGATTCCCAGATCAAGAAGTTGGTCCTGTTGAGCTTAATCACCGATGTCTGGCCAGATGAGTGAAAAAGAGAGTAGGTTCTATTCGTCGAAGATTGTGCTGCAGCAAATGAGACAGCGGCTGCAGTAGAGGAGGCTGCAGCTGATGATAACTGGTCATTGGAAGAAGACGTCATCTTTTGCTATGATACCAAGAAAGGTTTTGGATGAAATATACAAAACAGGACAGCAGCCACAAACTAATTCATTACACTGAAAGAATACATTATACAGTATAAGCACAATCAGCCCTAGAAGAATATTCTCGAGGGATATAATATGAGAAAGGGGGACCACTGAAACTAACACAATACATTAGGAAAAACTAATACATAACATTATATATTAATTACTATCTTCTAACATGCCTCTTTCGTCTTCATCAAAGTACTACTACTATTTTTATGCTGCATTTTACTTGCTTCATATATGAGTTGCAGTGCTAAGGGTAGCACAGCATCATACAATTTAGTTTTGTCCTCATTCCCTTGATCTAAAAATGGAGGTAAAACCATGAGCTTATCCACATTCTCGGGACTTCACTCTGGTGTTTTCTTATAGAGAGTTACAGTGATAGTTGAATGCATTATCATGATTGAGCTAGTCATTGCAGTTGGTGAGAACTCGAAGATGATGAAGGTTGTGGCAATGATGGATGTGGCAACTATCCTTTACTGTGAGTTTGCATTAGATTATCCAGTTGTTAGAGAGGCTGACATTGTTCCATAGGAATTCATAAAATATCTACAAATTTTATGGCATTCATACCCAACAATCTCCTTTATTGAAGAAATCTCCCTGAATGGTTCCAATCCTAACCAAAAGGTGTTGATTCATAGAATGGACATGAATCCTTCTGAAAATATATGGCCCTTTAAAATGAGGAGATGACAGTTAACAAAAGTCAAGGACAGTCATTACGTAGCGTTGGATAAGGATTATACCTCTCGAAACTTGCCCTTACATATGATCAACTTTACATTGCTTTTCAAGAGTTAGGAGCATGGAAGGCTTAAAAATATGTCCCCAAAAATGAAGTTTCTGGGAAGAGAACAACTATGAACATAGTGTGTAGGGAAATATTTTGAAACATGGCACCATCATGTGACCGCGTCCAATTATTTACATTTAGTTTTGCAATTAATTCGTAAATTGTACTCAACGAGCAATGCAGATCAAATTATACTTTCATTAATTCTACCACTAATGTTACTAGTTATTGATAATTGTAAATCTATATACACAGTTCTTTTTTTTTTTTTGCGGATTATATACACAGTTCTTTAATTGAACGGATATGATATATCCTCCTGCACATGGCATGGGTGAGTTTTTGCTAGTTATATATATATATATATATATTAAAATGTTTACAGAAACATTTGGTAGTTTTTTTTTTGGAAATTTATTGGGATGTTTCAAATAAGGAACTTATTTAATGAATTGTTCCAATTCTGAAAATATTTATCAAAAGGTTCCATTGACAACATGAGGTCCTATACATTGATAACATCATGCGCTGTATTGACAACACCTCATGTTGTCAATGAGACCTTTTGATAAATATTTTCAAAATTGAGGCAATTCATTAAATAAGTTCCTTATTTAGGGCATCCCAATAAATGTTCCTTTTTTTGGCCAATTGAAACATAACTTGATTAAACCTGGGAATACTCATTACTACTCAATCAATTTAGTTATTGATTAAATCTAGGATGTTAAATCTAGGGACTAATCAATCAATTTCCAAATATTAACTGATTTAGTTATTTGTAAAAAAATATATGTTGAATTTTTTTAGAGTAATCTTTTTAATCCTTTATATTGAATTTAATCCTTTATATTGAAATGATACGAGTCGCTTGATTTCAAACCTTTTAATAAATTACTTCCTTAATCAAAACCTTCTTAACATGTATAGCTAAAAGGTGAAGTTTAGAAATATATATATATTGGAGACGTATGACTGAATTCTTGTAAAGATCGGTTTAAAAATCTCTTTTAACAATGGGGAAGAGTGGAAGAATAGCGGTTACCTTTTGCAATATCTCACATTTGTTGAAAATGAAAAATGGAGCCAAGGAGGCCTATAGTTTTAGAGATAAACACCTAAACAAGGGTATTAAGATTGGGAGAAGAATGATTTATTAGATAATAGATATGTTAGTCTTTAATAATCAGGGGCATTTTTTTGTCTTGCAAGTATTTTCTTTAAAACCTACCAGGGACTTGGGCCTTCTTGCTGTGTGTTAAAAATTCATGGTCCTAAGATGTCAGTTTTGCCTCTTGGTAGATCTTGAAATGACATTTGCGAGTGACAGCGAGCCAACTAGTTTTTTAATTTAATACAAACATTCTGTTGATACTCTACTCCTTTTTTAAGGCTAAGACTTTTCAAGTATATCCATTTATAATACAGCAATAACGCGTTGTATTGAATGGAATGAATTAGTCTCTTACAATATGATAAATCAAGATTTTAAATTCTATTAGAAGAGGTACGTGTATTTACTACCAAACAGTATATCGAACATGATTACCTCCATTACGATGATACTTGTGTTTAAAAAATAAAGTACTACTACTGGTACAATAACAAATCCTTATGTCACAAAATAGGCATAGAGAAGAGATTTCTAAACACACAAAAGGCAAAACATTGTCCACCTCTTCCACTCTTGGCTGCTGCTGTAGAGAATGGTAAAAAAAGGACATGTTACATATCCCAGAAATTTCTGTTTTCAATTCAATCAATTACAAAATTACAAGGACCCATCAGCATCTCATATTTCTTAAAAGAATATGAAGAGAACAACTGTCATCCCCATTATTACCTTTTTACGGGGGCTCCGATTATTGGCAGTCACAAAACAAACTTCATTAAGTAACATCACGCCTGATCTTTAGAGAAAAGGCAATATGTATGAATAGAGCTCTCCAGTTTGACATACAGAATGAAATATATATATATATATATTTTGAATTGTCTGACAATGAAATATGATAATTGCATCCCTAAATTTAACAAAAATAACAAAAACAACTAGAATTTGTTAGGTGATAATTACAAAAATATATAATAGATGTTACAGATAAGCAAAAGGATTAGAATTTCCATCTACTAAAACAAACCAAATGGTAAAGGTGCCAACTAAATTATGTGGTTAGTGTATCAGGAAGAGCGTTGGGTGACCCAAGAATTTTACCACCAACATCAGGGAAGTTTTCCCAATCTTTCAAGGCACTAACTCTTCCATCATTGCCAACCTGAATTGGATACATCATTAGGTGCCCCCTCATCTCCTTCTCTTCCTCAGATACATATGCGTTCCAGTTGCTCTTAGCGATTTCATTCACGCGTCGAACACATTCGAGTCTGTCTGGTTCCTTGAAAGTATCCTCAAGATCACCAAGGTGCTCAGCCCAGAGTGACATTCTGTAACCATACACCTACACAAACCAAAATCATTGTTGATCTCCCAATAACTAAAGAGGAAAAAGGGGGATGAAAATGAATGATGCTAACTCATCTACTGTGTTAACATTCACAACATTTGTTGTACAGGCGGTGTTTCGTGTGTGAACAAACAAAAACTTCGGCATACATGTCCGAGAAGAATTGGGATTATATGTTTACTTCCATGTTTAAATTAAGGTTTACATCAGCCAATCTTGCTGCTCTGGCACATTAACCAACAAGTAAAGCTGGAACTTCGAACCTGACCGTGTGGATGAGAATTTTTTCTTGCCCATGTATAGTGAGGCTGATAGGCACCCATAGCAATTTCTGTGTCCCTTGAACCGTCCAAGGATCTTTGGTTAATATTTGCAGATCCCAGGATTACAAATTGATCATCAACTATCATTCCTTTGGCATGAACATAGATCATAAAACGTCTATATTTGTAAACCGATGCCTGAATGAGGAATACAGGAAAAAAGGCACACAAATATGAGCTATTATAGTGCAGCCAATCTGATACACACAGACATTGACACTATAACGTATATTTTACGCTCTGGAAAGCCTAAGAATCAGAAGGGAAGACAATAAGAGGTATAACATTACATTTTCTACTTTCTCCACCTATTTTCCCTCTAACATTTAGAGGCTAAATAATTCAATCAAGTAATCAAATACATTCTTTAAACAGATATTCATAATTAGCTAACTCTGAGCTAGCAATCATGCTTACCTCCATTTTTTTATTCAACATGCTTTTCTTCAATCACTTTTAAACAGACACATGTATCAAGAACACTTCAAACGAGCCAATCCAATGGACTCGACCCAACTAATCACCAATTTATGGGTTAAGTTGACTTGCAAATTCTATTCAGTATGATGTTATCTGGCCTGAACAAAACAATTCAAACGAACTAAAATTTCCGAACATTATTTTGCAAGTTCTATGTTCCCTCTCTAGTCTCCGGTATTCATCTAAACATTAATGGTTGAGCACCCTATTCAATCCAAAGGAATAAAGATCTTGTTTACATCCAAGTATCTAACAAAGGACATCTCACATCCCGAGTTAAAAGTCAAACTAAACACATCATTCAATAACATATTTCGTTATTGCAGTTTTATATTATAAGTTAGAAGGTCGTGCCTTATATCTACAATTTCAAAACCTTTCCATCCTTATGCTTCACACACATAATGCAAATTTGAAAACTGAATGAAGATCAAACCAGAAATAGCATATCTCTGACACTAGGGTTAAACACTGCCTTATGTTCCCTTAATTTGCAAGGGCTTCTTACATTTTCCCCATGTTTCAATGTTTAATAACATAAACAAAAGCCAGCGCAATATGACAATACAAGCTGCTTTTAAATTCCAAGACGATGAGAAGTTCACGTGAATTTCTATAAGCAAACCCACCAACATTTCTGAAGGAAAATACACAGCAATGAATTAACTGCTAGTGATTTGTGCTCATTTTATCATGAAAGCCATGTCTTTCACAACTGCATGCAATACATTTAGCAAATATAGGGTAGTTTGGCATATACCAGACCATGGTCAGCTGTTTCCATTGATATCGAACTCTGACCATATTCAGGTTCACGCTTGCCAAGGCAATAAAAGTTGAGATAATCCTGGGGATGATATTGATCAGATAGACCTTTTCTTTTAAGGGCATCTGCAACCAGGCCGTACATCATTGACATTGTCTGTCCCTGTAGTCATTCAAATGTGAGGAAGACAGAAGTAAATCAATCTCGGGGAGCAATTTTTCAATCAGACAAAACAGAAAACAAAAAATGTGCCATAATTTCTACTCAATTTTGTCCTGTGAGTATTTTAATGATAATTGCTAAATATTTAACTCCAGATTATGTTAACAGAAAGTGGAACTTGTAAATCCACCTTCAGACATAGGATAAGATCATGTTCTCACCCATCACCAATATGGATGATCATCAATAAGTTCAAGAACAAATGATACTCAGACTATGATGATTATCTGACTTAAGCAACGAAAAAGTACAAGAACTGCCAAGTCTCAAAATTCAGAGAAAGGGACACAGGCTGGAAAATGACCTGACCTGCCAGAACAAGATTTCCTGCACAGCGTTACTAGTTGGAGGCCCCTCTGGAAACATTGGTATGACAACATAGACGGAAAACCGTTCATTTGCATCGATCTTGTTGACAATTTTCAGAGCCAACTCCATTGGAACCAAGTTATCAGCGCCTATTAAGTAAAACAAACTATCAGAAGTATCATGGGAATGTGTGATAAGACATGCATGAAAATGGACTAAAACCAATAAGGAATTGTAAGGGATAGTGCTGGTAATGCGGGCCAGCCCCCGGGTTACGAGCTGGCCCGCACGGCCAACTCGCCAACACCTCCCCGGTTGGTGGGCTGCATACTGCCAGCGGCGAGCTGGCCCGCCATCCTGCCAAACATTTTAAAAAAATTTGCAATGTGCTTTTTTGGTCCAATATTTTTTGTTTGGGCCGCTCAAGTGATGTGAGTCCAGCTTTTTTACATGTCCATTCGTTGCTTTTTATTCCACTTATTCATTGCAACATTGCCTCCATCGTACCCTATCCTTTTTTTTTCAACCACCATACCCTATCCTACCTACCCCATTATTACACCTATTCACTGCCTCCACCTACTGTACCATTTAACAATTAAAGGTTTAATATTAATATCTCTTCCATTATTTCAAAGTTCAAACTTTGACCCACAACTCTCTTCTTTTTCTAGTGATCTGTGCGTACCAGAGTCCCACATTTCCATCCAAGTATCCAACTACTCCCATCAGGCTATCACTTCTGGCTCTCCTTGCTATGTCTTCTTTTCCAAAGCCTGCGCCGTCTTCGTTTCCATCAGGCATTAGCAATCCTTGAGTTGCCATTAATGGCGTTGCACACATATTAATATTTTATTATAATTTAAGAGATGATATTATAGAAAATTTATATAAAAAATAAAATAAATTATACTATTTTTAATTGTATTAGGTATTGTTTATCACACTTTGCAAAAAATATTGAGAATAAAAAGGTAAAATACATAACATATTATTTTTAAAATAAAAATAAAGGGGTGGGTTGGCGGCTAACCCGCCAACCCGCGGGTTCAACTCGCCTAACCCGCAGGTTGGACGGGGCGGGCTGGATGAACTCGCCCCCGGTGAGATGGCATTTCGCCAGCCCGAAACCACCAGAGTTAGGTGGGCGAGCCCAACCCGTTTTACCGCTTCTAGTAAGGGAATAATCATGCATGTTAGAGAAGAGTTAAGGAACCAAAAAGAAGTTTTGGTGAATTTTAACAAAAAATTTGTTTTCAAAGTTAAGGGGTTCCAAAGGTCTTGAAAAACGCATCTACTTCACGTGGCAAGGAAAAATAGCAAACGAGCTCCAAATGAGCTGAAATTTTTCAGTCAGAAATCACACATCCTAAGCTTTAAAATGATATAAAGTTTGCGAAATTTGGATGTGTATTTTGAGAGATATGAATTTCCAAAATTTAAGGTAAAAACTAGAAAAATTGGAATTGACCAATTGGACCGTAACTGATTTTGGAATAAACTGATTCAAATGGGCAAATTTTAGGGCCAATGAGTATTTTACCCTATAGGTCCTTAATAAACTAAATTTAGAAATTGGAACCACTCCATTTAGATTTTTCTAGAATTAATTATGATTTTTCAAAATTAGGCCAGAAATCTGGAAAAAAACCCCTTGAATGGTAACAATATTTTTTTTATGTTTTTAAAAATTCAAGTTCACACTTTGGGTCAAATTTAATATCTCAAATCTAAGAGTGGTTTAAAAGTGATCTTTTACAAACATATAGAGAAAAAATAGATGGTGTTACATTAAACATTTTGACCCGATGGTGCAGATAAAACAACTACAGCAGGCGGCAATGACGATGGATTGAGTACATCGAAATCTTCCATGATTTACTTACGGAGACCGATATTCCTGAGGAAATCACAATGAATTGTTTCCTCGGAGGCCTTCGGCTAGACATTCAATCCTCAGTGAATGCTTTCAAACTCTCTAGTCTAGCAAGTCTTATGTAGATGGCTCGTGTACAAGACTGTTCCATCCGTGCATTCTGCAACACCTTCTCTTCTACGAAACAGCATGTCTCTGCCTATACGGCACCAAATCCCACGACAACCCCTATTTCAGCTCCATCATCACATTTTTCATCTGTCACACCCTCAAAGCACCCTGGGGCTTCTTCTTCCTAGTTCAGTGGCTTCTACGCCAACTCCGAGCTCCAGAAAGGCTACGTTGACCTTACCTAAGAAGGACATGGAGGAGCGTCGTCGGAGGGCCTTTGCTACTGGTGTAATGACAGATAAACTAGCTCTCACAAATGTAAAGAATCGCAGGTCATGGTGCTAGTCATTCCAGCCCAAGATGAAGACGAGTTTGTTGATGCAGGGGATAAGCTAGATGAATTCTCGATCGATGATCAAGTTCCAGTAACGATTAACACAGTAGAGGGTCGTGACCTTGAAGTTCGAGGCTATATGAAAAAAAACAGAGGGTTATCATTTTAATAGATTCTGGCAGCACTCATAACGTGCTTGTTTGGGAACTCCGTTGGGAAAATGGATTTTGCAGATTTTGAGGCATTTTGGGAATTTCGAGATGGTTTTTCAGATTTCAAGATGGTTTTTATGAATTTCGAGATGGTTTTTACAGATTTTGAGATGGTTTTATCTCGGCTTACGTGCACCGTTTGGGAAAATGGCTTCCCAAACAGGCACGTGGTGCATGCATCTGTGGCCAAGAGGTTACACCTACCTGTACACCATTGCAACAACTTAGTGCTTGTTTGGGAACTCCGTTGGGAAAATGGATTTTGCAGATTTTGAGACATTTTGAGAATTTCGAGATGGTTTTACGGATTTCAAGATGGTTTTTATGAATTTCGAGATGGTTTTTACAGATTTCGAGATGGTTTTGTCTCGGCTTACGTGCACCGTTTGGAAAAATGGCTTCCCAAACAGGCACTTAGGGCTGGTTTGGATGCTAGGTTTGAAACCTAGGTTTCACAGATTCCGAGGTAAAACCTAGGTTTTGAAATGTGATTTATGTTTGGGAAGTTATAGCTTTTACAGATTTCGAGGTAAAAAAGTAAGAAAAAGTGGGTATGAAAGAGGAAAGTAAGAAAGAGAAAGAGAGAAAAAGTAAGAAAGAGGAAAGTAAGAAAGAGTAGTAAAAAG
>JANTPZ010127056.1:0-11275 GCA_025593235.1 Vachellia pachyceras | reverse complement strand
TTAGAAGATCAAGGTACTTAAGGAGGAGGCAAAATCTATAAGGTAGTGAACTTACTTACTTGTATGTGTGTGATGTTTATATTGTGCATTGATTTGCTCTAGTGCTTTACTGGATTATGTGAAGCATGTATGAATGAATGAAGCTCTGTTTTTATTTTTACTATGGCCATAAGTACATTACACAGAACATTGAGCACGCAGTATTTCATTATGTGAATATGAGCCTATATAAGGCAAGCATATCATGCACTAGCATTCATCCTACATGCATTGTTTGTAATGTTTGCTACTGGGATTCCTCGAATCTCACCCTCCCCCATTAACCATTTTAGGTACAAGTGCATCTAAGGAGAAAGTTTACGAAGTTAAAGCAAGGAATTTGTCATGAGCATTGAATGTATATATATCATGTAATATGTCTTATGAGTCCATGCATGTATGGATGTTATATGATAGCTAAGAACTCCTAAATGAATGATCAAATATGGTTCAAAAATAATTAGGAGCTAGGTTTTCAAAATGATAAGTTTGACTTTTTATCAAAGTAAAGTTGGTCAAACCCCTAAATTTGGCCTATTTCAAAACAGGGTAAATGAACTCCAATTGATCTGACATTTTACAGAAAAATAGTTGGCATTGTAAGGTTTAAAACAAGCTAAATAATAATGGATTTGGGGTTTTGTACAGAAAGTTATGATGTTCCAAAAATTGAAGAAAATCACTAAAAAACCTGGGAAAATAGAAAAATGACCAAATGAACAGTACTTTTTCACGAATTAAACTGTATCATTTGGAAAAGCTAATGGCTCAATGGGTATTTTTCCCTTATAAAGGAACTTGCAAGCTTCAAATAGAAATTGGAAGCACTCAATTTCGATTTTTCTACAATTAGTTATGAATTTTCAAATTTGGCCCAAAAATCTGTGAATAGTGACGTGAATAGTAACCTTAAACTTGAAACTTTTATTTTTCACTCTTTGGTTACTCTAAGTCACTAAAGGCCCAAGGGTGCTTCCAAATAGATATTCAATGAAGCTAAAGGTAAAGATTAAGGAGTGTCACACATAAGGCTTAAATGAAAGAATATTTTTAAAAGTTTCACCAGGCCTCAATAGTCCAAAAATTTCCTCTTCTGATAAAGTAGACAATGTTTCTTCATACTGTGTAACTCCAAGAAAACCATTCAAAATCTCAGAAGTTATGGAAATCTCTTTTCCTCTCATCTTTTAACCATTGAATAAGAGGTGATTTCTCCTTATTCATTAGTTAAAGAGGTTGAGTACATGTTATAAAAGATTCTAACTATCTCAGGGCAAAAATTTGTCTTTAATTTGGATTAGGGACCTATAATGCTCAAGATAGTCATATACTTTGAATCCCAGGTTATCCACTTCCTTAAGGTCAACATAAACAGTAGGGCATAGAGATCTAGTCTTTAATTTTGCCTCATAGGTAGAAGGATTAGAGATAAATACCGAAGATGTATTGAACCCTTCTGGTGCCCTTGGAAGTTCTGGAGTGGTGCTTTTCTTCTTTCCTCTTCTTTATGCTTTTCCCTTTGCCTTAGATGATGTAGCAACAGTTTCAAGGGTAGCACCCTCACTTTCAGTTTCTGAATTAGAGGCTGCAGTCTGTGTGGGCAATGTTTGAGAAGATGTAACCAGTAGCCCCTTTCCTTTTTCTTTCAGAATGGACTTGGGTTGACTTGTAGTTGATTTTTGAACAGAGGGTGTCACTGTCTCCTCGGATGGCTCGGTAATTCTCACTCTCTTTGATGGTGGCTGTGAAGCTGACTTGGATTGGGAAGGATTGGGTGTAGAAGCACTTTTACCCTTCCCAGCAATTGATTTTGTGAGTGCCATGGTGAACTTGGGGCAAAGAATTTGAGATAAATGGGAATGAGGAGTCTTAGCAACGAAAGGGAAAAGTGAGGATTTGAGGGTGAAAAAGAGTGTAATGATGTGTAATAATGAATAGGTTTGGCTAAAACTGAGTTTATGAGAGGAGTTGTAATGGTTTGGAAGCAGCTACAGTAATTCGGGTTGTGAGAATTTTGAGATGCTCAAGTGTTAGGGTTCGTGTATTGATGATAAGGGAGCATAAGTAACCAGAATTTGCCAGTGCTCGAGCATTGATACTTAGTGCTCAAGTGTTAGTGCTCAGTACTGCTCGAGTGCTAAGTGTCAGTACTCGAGTGTTGGGACTTGAAGATGAATAGACATATCAATACTCGAGTATTAGCAACTCGTGCTCAAGTATTGCACTCCAGTGCTCGAGCATTGATTTTCAGTGCTTGAGCATTAGGGTCTTCTTACATACAGATGCTCAACAGGGTCCAATACTCGAGTATTGATAATCTAATGCTCTAGTATTGTACTCCAGTGCTCGAGTGTTGTCTTACAGTGCTCGAGCATTGTGACTTCTGAGTTTAGAAAAACATACTTTGCTTGAGCATTGAGATTAAATGCTCGAGTATTACATGTGCTTCCACAATTTGCTCGAGTGCTAACTCCCAGCATTGTGCCAGATGCCTTCATTTTAATTGAATACTTGAGTGTTCTTCCATTTGTGCTCGAGTATTCCATCTTTTACTCCAAAAATTTGATTAATGCTCGAATGTTCATGCTTTTAGTGCTGCAAGTACTTAATCGAAATACCTACAAAACTTTGACAAAACACTCAGAAGCTTAAGTTAGTAATTGTCAATCATCAAAACAACATTAAACTAATTTGTACTTACAATTCATTGGGATTTACCATTCCCAATTCCCTTCTAATATTCAAAAATTGTTCTCTGGCCAAAGGTTTTGTAAAAATATCAGCTACTGGGAGATGTGTTGGAATGAATTCAACCTTGATATCTTTCTTTTGCACATGATCCCTGATAAATGATATCCGATATCAATGTGCTTGGTCCTTGAATGATGTACTGGATTCTTGATTAGGTTAATGGTGCTGGTGTTATCACAGAAGATAGGAATTTCAATGAACACCATTCATAAATCCTGAAGTTGTTGCTTCATCAATAAAACCTGAGCACAACAACTTGCAGCAGCAATATATTCATCTTCTATTGATGACAATGACACATTTGATTGCTTTTTGCTGAACCAGGAAACCAAGGCACCTCCAAGGAATTAACACTGACCCTTGTGCTCTTCCTATCAGTTTTGTATCCAGCATGATCTGAATCTGAATATGCAATCAATTGATCATTTGCTTCTTTTGGATACCAAATTCCAAGGTCAATTGCCCCGGCAAGATATTTGAAAAATTCTTTTCACATTTTCACCATGAGATTCCTTTGTAGCTGATTGATATCTTGCACACATTGCAACACTAAATTGAATGTCTGGCTTGCTTGCTGTAAGATAGAGTAAAGATCCAATCATTCCTCTATATCTTTTAATATCATAATCTTTTCCATTAACATCTGCATCAAGGAGTGCTACTGAACTCATAGGGGTGTCAACCCTTTTGCGTTGATCCATTCCAAACTTCTTCAGTAGCTTTCTGAGATATTTGATTTGCTTAATAAAGATCACATTCTTTCTTTGTTTGATTTGAAGTCCAAGAAAGAAATTTAACTCTCCCATCATGGACATCTCAAATTCTGCCTACATCATCTTAGCAAATTCTTGGTAAAGATCATTATTAGTGGCACAAAGATAATGTCATCAACATAAATATGTACAACTAATATATTTGATTTTGAATGCTTAATAAATAGAGTTGTATCCACTTTTACTCTAACAAAATCTTGGGTGATTAAGAAACTACTTAATCTTTCATACCAAGCTCTAGGAGCTTGCATCAACCCATAAAGAGCTTTCTTTAATTTATAGACATAGTTTGTTTAGAAATATCTTCAAAACCTGGAGGTTGTTCAACATAAACTTCCTCCATTATAAAACCATTTAAGAAAGCACTTTTGACATCCATTTGAAATAATTTGAAATCCATTAAACAAGCAAAGGCAAGTAACATACGAATAGCTTATAATCTTGCCACAAGGGCATAAGTTTCATCATAATCAATGCCTTCTTCTTGATTATACCCTTTTGCAACCAGTCTTGCTTTGTTTCTAACAATGATTCCTGATTCATCAAGTTTGTTTCTAAATACCCATTTTGAACCAATAACTAGATGATCCTTGGGTCTGGGTACTAAGTCCCAAACTTGATTCCTTATTGATTTAGTTCTTCTTCCATGGATATTATCCAATCATTGTCAGTTAAAGCTTCTTCAACATTCTTAGGCTCTATTTGAGATATGAAGGCTAAAAATTGAGCCTAATTAATAAATCTTTTTCTGGTACGTACACCTTCACTAACCTCTCTAATCACTTGATTGATGGGATGTTTGCAGATGTAGTTCCAAGCTCTTGGTTGAGGAGATTGAGGGTGTTCATCTGATTGTTCATTTTTAGAAACTTGAGATGGTTAAGAATTAGTTGAACTATCCTTATTTGGATTTTCAAAACTTTTTGAAACAATAATTTCTTCATCAACATCAGATTTTGTAGAAGGATTAGTTTCAACAAACACTATATGTACAAATTCTTCTACTACACACGTTCTCTTGTTAAAAACTCTATAAGCTTTACGTCTATTTGAGTAACCAATAAATAAACCTTCATCAGACTTAGGATCAAACTTACCATGATTTTCCTTACCACTATTGTGAATGAAGCATTTACAGCGAAAGACATGAAGATGTGACATATTTGGTTTTCTTCCTTTAAACAGTTTATATGGTGCCTTTCCAAGTGATGGCCTTATGTATGCTCTATTTGAGATGTAGCAAGCTATTTTTAGAGCATTTGCCCAAAATACTTGTGATACCTACTTCTCTGTCATCATTGCTTGTGTCATGTCTGCCAATACTCTGTTCTTCCTCTCCACTACTCCATTTTGATGAGGAGTTCTTGGTGCTGAGAAGTTATGATTGATTACTTAATTTTCATAGAAGGTAGAGAAGTCTCCATTCTCAAATTCTCCTCCATGATTTGTTCAAATGGAAACAATAGACATACCTTTCTCATTTTGGACCTTTTTGGTAAAAATGGTGAATAATTCAAATGTTTCATTTTTATAGGTTAAAAATAAGGTCCATGTAAATCTAGAATAATCATCAACAATCACTATAGTATATAAATTTCCTCCTAAGCTTTTCACTCTAGCTACACCCATTAAATCCATGTTAAGTAGTTTAAGAGGCCTTTTAGATGAAAGTTCTGTTTTTGAGTTAAAAGATGATTTAGTTTGTTTTCCTAATTGACAAGCATCACAGACAAAATCATTTTTGAATTTAAGTTTTAGAATCCCTTAAACTAATTCATTTCTGATTAATTTGGTAAGTTGATGCATATTCACATGAGCCAATCATTTATGCCACAATTGGGTCTTATCAACTTGATTAATTAAGCAGGAATATGTGAAATTCTTTTCTAGTTCAATAGTATAGCAGTTACCATCTCTAGGAGCTCTGAGCTGAATGTTCAGCTTCTCTTTATTGATTGAAAAATCTCTCTTGTTGATGATGAAACATTCTTCAGAGTCAAATATCACCCAATTTCCTTTGTCAGTACTCTGACTCACACTGAGGAGATTGTGGCAAAGTCCTTCCATATGGTATACATCTTTTACAGAGGCTTCATTGATATTAGCAATTTCTCCTACTCCTGTAATTCTTCCTGATTAATTTCCTCCAAAACTTACTCTTCCTCCATCCTTGGCTTTTAAGCTGACAAATCGGCTTTTGTCGCATGTCATGTGTCTTGAGCATCCACTCTCAATGTACCACTTGTTTGCTTTGGATGCTTTAAGACAAACCTGTGAAAAGAAAATTATTTGGTAGCTTTAGGTACCCAAGTTCTATTGGGTCCTCTTAGGTTAGTGTTTGGTGCCTTTGGAACATAAGTTCCTTTTGGTACCCATTTATAAGTGCCTAACGCTTTGTTTTTCCTGAAATAGCAATTTCTAGTTCGATAGCCTTTTCTATTGCAAAAGCTACAAAATGCAAAGGGTTCTGATGAACGAACAGACTTTCGAAAATAGTTCAAATAACTCTTGGTGTGCCATGCTTTTTCTTTCCTTTATGCAAATCATTTGAGGAATGTATCCTATACCACTTATATCATTCGTAACTTTTGATTTTTCAATATTACTTGAAGCATTTCACTGACTTGAGTAAATTTTTGGAGAGTTTTGGATAACTTCTCATTCTCATTTTTCAAAATATTGCATTTTGAACAAACGATGGCAACAGGTGTTTCAGCTGGTTTTTCAAGTTCCTTGACTCTTTTTCTCATGAAAGATAATTCTTTTGCAAACTTAATTAATTCTATATGCATTTCATCATATTCCTAATGTAATTCATCATAGCTAGGTTCAACAATTACCTCTTCAGTGTCAGTTTCTTCTTCTTGAGCCACAAGATAAATGTTGGCTTCTTCCTCTGCTTCACTCTCTTCTTTATCTGAGTTGTCACCCAAAAAATGCCTGAGACATAGGCCTTCTTTTTCTTGATGAATTTTGGCTTCTTCTTTTCTTTCTCTTTGTTTTGAGCTGCTAGCTACGGGCAATCAGCTCTCATGTGGCCAGGCTTGTTGCATTCATAACATATAATTCTGCTTGATGCTCCTTTTTGTGGCCTTCGAAAGTTTTGATCTTTTCTATACATTCATCTAAACTTTTTGACAACCATTGCCAGTTCTTCATCTTCCATATCATCTTCCTCATCCTCTGATTCTGGTTCTTTTTCTTTCTCCTTAATGGTTTTGAGGGTCAGTCCCTTTTTCTTTTTCTCTCCTATATTTGACAGCTCCTTTTTGAATTTTTGCTTGCTTTCATACTCAGCAAGGCTTCCAAAAGGAGCTGCTACTAAGGTCATTGATTCTCCACGTGATTCTTCTATGCTGTGACTTTGGCTTCCCATTTGCTGGATAAAACATCCAGGATTTTTCTCACCTGAGAACGTTGATCATATGTTTTGCCAACGGCTGCCAATTTGTTGATGAGATGTGTGTGACGCATTTGAAATTCAGCAATGGTTTGTTCATCTTTCATCATGAGTAAATCATAATAAGTGGTCAGCATGTTAACTCTGCTCTCTTTCACTGCTTCATTGCCTTCATATGCTATTTCCAATGCATCCCACATGTGTTCTGCAGAAGGAAGAGTGCAGACTTTGAAGAAATCATCCTCATTTAGTGCTGCCTGCAATATTATATAGCCTTTCTGTTGAGATGAACTCTCCTAAGATCTTCACTATCAAACTCAGGACGAGTTTTCGGAGTTAGTCCATCTTCCACCTTCATAGGCCATAGTTTCTCTACTCAAATACATCCCATAAATCAATGTCAGTGGCTAAAATGAAGTTTTGAAATTTAATTTTTCAAACAGAAAATTTTTGGCTATTGAATGTTGGAGGCCTGGTGATGGAAGCTCCGTCAGTAAGTATATGCTCGCCAAATCCTACCATGATCACTCTTGAGACTGTTTTGTCCTTTAAACAAGAGACTTGCTCTGATACCAAACGTTAGAATAGGATTTGACCAAGAGGTGTGAATTGGTTAGATCAAAATTTAACACTACAAAATCTCAAAATTAAAAAACAAAGTCATTGAAAGAGAAGAGAAAAGATGAATGCAGAGATTTATACTTGTTCAGTCTCCTTGACCTACGTCCAGTCCTTAGAGCACTCCTAAGATTTTCAAATCCACTATCAATAAAGAAATGAGGCTTCACAAGCCTGTACAATTTGGGAATCCACTCCCTCTTTCTCTCTTCACTAAAATAGAGTGACACACTCTCTGTTTCTATCTCACTTTTAGCCTAATAGACTCAAGTTCCCGTCCTTGAGTTTCTCATTTACAACGTATTTTTGCCAAAGGATTCTCTCTCAAAAGAGTAGATGGCTAATAATGAAGCTCAGAAAGAAATATAGAAGCAATACAGAGAATGAAGCAAAACAGCTTTGAATGCTTAGAATGTTCATTGTTGTTTCTCTGTATGGAATGCTGGTGCTTTTATAGTTGAGAGTTTCTTTAATGTCTGTTAGACTTCATTTAATAGCCCCTACTCTCACCACCGACCATTTGGTTTCTTCATTGATGGCTTTTAATGCTACTGAGTTAGACAACGATGAATGTTGCAGAAGAATGTTAAAGTCTCTGAGCCTTGGACCATACTTGTGCTTCTTTCCTCATTTAACGTTTCAAGCTTCTGCATTTATGAGAGCAGTTAATATTCAAAATGTCGTTACACAAATAAGGAAAGTAGGTGAGTCGTATAGGTTGAGTGTGTCAGACATAAAGCTGTCAGAACAACAATGCTGGAGCATAGCTTTCTCAATGCTCGAGTATTGTTTGAAAATTTTCAAAGAAAAGTTCAATGCTTTGACTCACTGCTCGAGTATTGCATTAAATTATTTAGAAATAATCTCAATACTCGAGTGTTAAATCATGATGCTCAAGTACTGTCAATGCTTTATAAGATTACTCGAGTGTTCTGTGAAAGTATTGAGGTTACGAGATGAGAAATGAACTCAATGCTCGAGTAAGAAAATGAAAGAACTCGAGTACTTGAAATGCTTGGATGAATGCTCGAATATTTTCAAAGAGTACTAGTGAACAGTGAAACAATTTACCCGAAGCTCAAGTATTGAATGTTAGTGCTCAAGCATTGTCAGTGCTTGCAGCACTTGCTTCCAGTAAGGAGAGTCAGGTCACAATACTCGAGCACTGCCAAAGTGTGCCCGAGCATTAGCTCTGTTGGACGCTTTTACCTAAAGTACTGCTTAACAGCACTGAAAAGAGACTCAATACTCTAGTACTGCATTAACAGTGCCCGAGCATTGGCTGTGCTGTTAGCCAATGCTTGAAGTGTTGTGTGATAGTGTTGTGAAAAACATTCAACACTCGAGCACTGAAACTTAGTGCTCGAGCTTTGGCACTGCTGTCAGCCAATACTTGTAGTACATTATTGCAGCATTGCTTGTAAGCCCTGTTTTAGCCTAATGCTCGAGTATTGACTTGCAATGCTCGAGCATTGGTAATACGTCTTGCCAATGCTTGAAGTATTCACTAAGAGTATAGTTTAAAAACTTCTTTTCTAAACACAATGCTTGAGTATCAACTTCCAATGCTCGAGTATTGACAACACTTCATGTCAATACTTGAAGTATTGCCTGGAAGTACTAAATTTTCTCACTACTACATAATATACTTTTCACTACTAAATTCACATCCTTTTTTCAAAAAAGTTAGTAAAAAATGAAGGCGGTGGCATTTTTGAAATTATATGAAGGCTTTAGGTGCCATATCTCCAATATAGGGCTGCTAAAGATGCCTTTAAGCGCCCTAAGCGGATATAGGGCGCCTAAAGGGACACTTTGGCCAAAAGTCTGCTTTTGGCATCCTATACACGACATAGGGCACCAAAAGTTTAACTTTTGGTGCCCTTTGTAGAATGTATATTGCTAAAAGCGCCTCATTTAATTTAAAAGCTCCCACATACAGACCGCTTCTCTTGTCGTCGTGCGCTCTCACAGACCCTCGCCTCTCATCGTTGTTCTCTCACCACAGACCCTAGGCAAAGCAAAAGGCATATTATGTACAGTGAAGCTCATCTCGTCATTCTTTGGTCTTCTGTTCTTTCACTCACCTCTCAGCTCATCTTTTTCTCTCGCAACCGTGCTCCCCTCCACTATCGGCAGTCTCCAGCGTTCTTCGCCACCGCACTCCTTGGCCATAGATTTTCCTGACTCTGGGTCTAGCTCTCGGCAGTCTATAGCTTAAAGAGGCAACCCCCACCACTTCCCTTTTCCTGTTGATATATGTATAAAGCTTTTCAACATGCATCAGAGTTATCGATCTTTTTGGATCCTAAAGTCGATCAAATTCCCGCTGGAGATTTGATGGAAACAACCCTGTCTTCTGTTGTGTGTTTAACATTCCATTAAGGCAATGCTTCGGTGTAGTTCCTCCATCCTGACCAGGTTTGATTTTAAGCTTCAATTCGCCGTCTTTGTCTTTGAGGTAAGCTGTTAGAGTTCATCATCTACATTCCTTCTTATTATAATAATTTCTTTTAGATTAATGTTGCTATAATGTTTAAGGCTTGGGCATTTCAAAATCATCTGTCGAACTATGCTGAGGTTCTAATGGTCATCTTAGGGTGAAAGAAAGAATATAATAATATATATTTTTCTGGGCTTTTATTTCGTTTCTGCAATTGGCAATCGGATACTTGTTTTCATCAGGGGTAAGTGCTTTTTTTTGTTTCATTGGTCCTGACCCTAAGGTCAGGTTTTATTCAGAAGAGCAATGCTTTATCTGGAAGTAAGATGCTGGATTAGTAATTTATGTTTCTACAAATTCGAAGATTTTGTTCTCCTTTTGCTTTTCTTTCGTTTGCCCAATTACTATCAGCTGTTACTTTTAACTGCATGCTGCTCAATGGCATATCTCCTGGTAGCAACTAAAAAGTGAATTTATTTCTCATTCATTGGTCTGTGATGGTACGCTGCCTCATCTGATTCCTATCTCGATAATTCACGGCACAGTGGCTGGTGCACTTTTAAAAAAAATATTTAGACCTCTTATTTATCCCTCTTAACTTCCATTATGATGAGTTGGAACTAATTAATGGCCTCAAACATCTTACATTGTGAAAATGACCCAAAATTAAAACTTACATTTTAAGGAAGTTACTATTCACATTTTTTCGGGCCAACTTTGAAAATTCATAACTAATTGTAGAAAAATCGAAATCGAGTGGTTCTAACTTCTATTTGAAGCATACAAATTCTTTTATGAGGGAAAAATACTCATTTGAACAGTAACTAGTCCAAATGGTGTATATTCATTCGTAAAAATGTACTGTTCATATGGTAATTTTTCATTTTCCCAGGATTTTCTATGATTTTTTTGTCAACTTTGAACAGTCATAACTTTCTATACAAAATTCCAATTCCAGTGATCTTTGGCTCATTTTAAACCTTGCAACGTGGAATATTTGTCCATAAAATTTCAACTCCTTTGATGTTCAATTACTATGATTCCCAATAGGGAAAAGTAGGGAAAATGATCAACTTTACTTACAGCACTTGGTCAAATTTCAGCCCCACTTAACTTCATAACTTATCACTTTGATTTCTAAACTTTTCTTAACCACATTAATCCATGCAATTAGACATTCTTAAAGCATATACTAGTTATCATAAGTCCATGATACATACCCAAGTCATATTACATATTACATTACAACTT
>JANTPZ010127054.1:0-11403 GCA_025593235.1 Vachellia pachyceras | reverse complement strand
ATAGTGAACCCTCTTATCCACTCACCACAATCCCCTCTAATCACACCTCCGCATCCCCCATTTCCATCGGTTAAACTCCAGCCGTCAGTGTTGATTTTGCACCAGTTTAACGGTGGCGGCTCCCATTTAATCATGTTGCAACTCACCATATTCTCATGAAATAAATCATTCTCCTTCCTTCTACCGCAATTTTCCACAATTTGCCTTGCCACTTGTATTCCTTCCGGTGGCACTTCAAAATTCTCGTCATGAAGCTGACCGTTCCTCCACCTCCATATCATCCAGCAAATAACAGCAAACATTTCTGGCCATTTTCCCCTTCAATCCTGTCTGATCTGTCTTTGATATTATTCCTAATCCAATCAGCCCATGTAGAATTGAAAAAATCTCTCTTCTTATGGTCTGGAACAACTCTTTTCCAAACCTGGGCAGCATAAGGGCAATCCCTGATCGCATGAATCTGATTTTCTGGTTGCAGGTTGCATATAAGGCAGGTTCCGTCACCTCCGTCCCAGCTCTTTGATGTCTCTTTCGTCAAAAGCTTCCTGTGCATCATCCTCCAAAGAAACACTTTGACACGTTCTGGTACCCAGAGTCTCCAAATGTATTTCCATTCAGGTGCTCTCTGATCTCGTTGACTTCTCTGAGTATGTTTATAAGCTGAACTAGTGTTGAATTTACCATCTTTAGACAGCTTCCATTTTAATCTGCACTCTTCATCCTCTCCATTACTATTTCTCTGATCAATTCCCAACTGGCTATTTTCCCCTTCCCCTTTGAATTCAACATTGTTACTGAATTCCTCCCAAACCTTAGCAATTTCCTTCCACAATCTTGAATCTTCCCCCTTCACTATCAGTTTCTCTGCCAGCCCTCGCTCTCTACCATATTTTCCATTCAGTACCTTAGCCCATAAATCGTTTGGATTGGTCTGCAAACGCCACAGTATCTTGAGCAACAGCGCTTCATTCATACCTTTTAAGTTCATTATTCCCAAACCCCCTTCCTCTTTAGCCATGCAAAGCCTTTCCCATGAGATTGCATGCCACTTGCGCTTATCTCCTTCCTCTCCCCAAACAAATTTCCGACATTCTTTATCTATCTTATCTATCACTCCCTGAGGCAATCTGTCATGTTGCATCGGGTACAAAGCCATAGAGCTAATAGCTGACTTGACAAGAGTGATTCTCCCTGCCATTGATAAACTGGACGCTTTCCAACCTTGCAGCCTTTTTTGAACTCTTTCTACAACTACTCTATATTTGTCCTTCCTCTTCTTAGGGAATCTGATGTTAGCACCTAAGTACCTGCCCATCTCTTCTATTTCCTTGAAATTACTTCTACTGCAGATCTCCCTCTTCATTCTCCTATCCACATTAGGGGAGAAGAGAATACTTGTCTTCTCTTGACTAACACGTAATCCTGACATTTCTTCAAATTCCTGCAAAACATTCAAAATAATATCAATTTGGTCAAGGTTAGCTTCTGAAAAAAGAACTAGATCATCCGCGAACATCATGTGCGAAATGATAGGTCCCTTTCTACCGGCTCTCATTCCTTTCCACTGTTTCTCTCTCACTCTGTCTAGGATCATATGTGTGAGTTTTTCCATGCCAAGAACAAAGAGATAGGGAGAAAGAGGATCCCCTTGTCTAAGACCTCGTGATGGTTTAAACCCTTGAAGCTTTTTTCCATTCCATAATATGCTAGTTTCTTCATAGTCAATGCACACCATAACTCTTCTTATCATCTCCTGAGGACATTTCAGTTCAACCAAAACTTTCTCCAAGAATCTCCAATTTACTCTATCATATGCTTTTTCTAGGTCTATTTTTATAGCCACAAAACCTTTTTTTCCTTTTTTCCTTTTCATAGAATGTAACATCTCCTCCACAATAATGATATTATCATGAATTTGTCGTCCAGGCACAAAACTTACTTGGAAGGGGGAGACTAATTTCGTCATAAAGCTCTTCATTCTTCTAACAATAATCTTTGAAAAACATTTGTACACCACGTTACATAATGAAATAGGCCGGAACTGATTCACTTTTTGTACACAGTCAGTTTTAGGTATGAGAGAAATAAGAGTTTTGTTCATCTCCCTTACCTTCTCCGCATCTTGCCACATATCCTTGATAGATTGACAGACTGATTGTCCCACCATTTCCCAACATTTTTGGAAGAATATCGCCTGAAAACCATCTTCTCCTGGAGCTTTCATGCCTCCGATGTTAAACATTATCTCCTTTATTTCTTCATTAGTAACAGGCTCAGACAAGCACTTCCATTCCTCTGTCTCTATGCACGGCCAAGAGTGACTGGTCTCATGCCACGGCCTAGAAACTGTCTCTTCTTTAAACAACGTGTAGAAAAAATCATAGACAAGCTCCTCCACTTTATTTTCCTCCTGTACCCACTGGTTACTATCATTTTTCAGAATAGATACCCTGTTTCTCCTTCTCCTAACAGTAGTCTTAGCATGATAGTACTTAGTGTTGCGATCTCCATCTTGGAGCCATTGAGTTCTAGCTTTCTGGTACCAAAAAATCTCCTCCTTATCAAGAATATCTTCTAGTTCCTTTCTTAGGGATTTTTCCACTTCCTCCCAGTGAGAATTTGGGTACTCCTGTGCCTTCTTTTGTGCCTCCTTAGTTCTTCTCATTAGCTCATTTTTCTTTTCTTTGAGATGACCAAAAATTTCTAAATTCCACTTACTCAGTTTAGACGCTAGTAAGTGTAATTCATCTCTAATAGGTGTTCCATCCCTCCAAGAACTTTTAATCAGCTCACTGAAACCTTCATGCTTCATCCACATGGCTTCAAATCTAAAAGGTCTATTTCCCTGGTTTTTCCTCTTGCTGTCCAGCTGAATAAAAATAGGATGATGGTCAGATTTTAATCTTGCTCCCACCTTAACAACGGCATCAGCAAATAAAATTCTCCACTCAGAATTACAGAGAGCTCTATCCAGCTTCTTGTAAATTCTGCTTGCATGTCCTACCAAAGGGCCCCTCCAAGTAAATTTAGGGCCTTCAGATCCCAGATCAATCAGCTTGCATCTTCCTATGTTATCATTAAATTTTCCACATTTTCTCTCCTTTGGACCTGGTCCTCCTCTCTGCTCATTCTGGTTCTTTATATCATTGAAATCTCCCGCCAAGAGCCAAGGTAAAGCCATCTGATCAGAAATGCTTCCCACATGTTCCCATAACTCCTTCCTTTCTACTTCCTTGGGACTAGCATAAATTGCCGTGAAGCACCAATTTTTTCTCCCTATCCCATGCACCACACAATGGATGAATTGTTTGTGAATAATCAGGGGCTGGACTAAGATATCATCATCCTTCCACATCACCCAAATCCCCCCTGACATCCCTTGTGCCTCAGACACAATCTTGTGATTAAAACCAAAGCTCTTTATCTTCAAAGCTGCCTTCTCTCCACTACATCTAGTCTCCACTAGAACCACTATTTTTGGATTCCCCAATCGATATACTTCCTTCAAGGCAGGCCCAATAGCTCTTCCGGCTGCCCCCCTCACGTTTCAGACTAGGATTGACATAATAAAATAAAAGAGAAAGGATGACAGGAATGTCACTTACAACATTACACAGGGGAAATAACCTCCTGTGCACTGTCTCTCTTTTCTTGGTTTGATTCTTCTATCTCATCTTCATTTTTTTCTTCATTTGGTCCTAATATCTCCATTAGTGTTGCAGGGTCCGGGGGCTTTTCCTCATCCACTTCCATAACTTCCCTCCCCCTACCATACGCAATCGAGAGGTTCATATCAGCTTCTCTATCTTCATTGTCAATTGTTACGTCTCTATGGTTTTTCCCTTCCTGGCCCATGTTCCTTTCAATTATCTTTATCTCTTGGCCCTCTCCACATCGTTTCTCCAGCCCTGTCACTTGGGCTTTCTTGAGGCCCAACGGACTCCTTTCTCTCTCTTTTCCATAGCCCACATAAGCTCTTTCTTGCCTCATCTCTTGTCTTTTTTCTTGCACGTGATCTGCTGCTTCCTCTTTTCTCTCTCTATCTGCTCCCCTTAGACCCTTTGACTTCATCGCAGTATTTTCCTCTCTCCTACTCGTTTTTGACCTGCTTCCTTCTGTCACCTCATCTGAACCCTTTCCACTACTTTTCTCCCTCCTGTTTCTTCCTTCAGTTCTCATCTCATTAGCGATATCTTTCATAGGTTTCTTGGTCATATCTCCTATCCTGTCTTCGTACTCAGATTCTGCCTCAGCCCCAAGAACTGCAAATCTCGATCTGTTTCCTGTCCACCCACTGTTCCCAGCTTCTTTTCTGACTCCCTCTCCTGCACTCAAATTTTTTTGCACAGGCCTTCTTCCCTTCCTAGTTTCCTGTACTACCATCCACTCTCCATAGGTACTGTTAACTTCATTTTTCGGCCTTTCTTGCTGGTTGTCTACTTTTCCGGTACACTCTCTAAGAATCTGCCTTTCACCATCTGTATTCTTTCCTTGTTCAACTTTCTTTTTCGGACACAGTTCAGTGTTATGCCCAAACTTTCCACAACCGAAACATATCAAGTTCAAACCTTCATACTCCACTTTCAGATGATTTCCGTCCACCCAGTACGCCGGAAGTAATGGAGCACTCAAATCAATTTCCACACACATTCTCGCATACATCGTTCTTGCCTTTGTTAGAGTCATCTCATCAACCTTAATAGCTCTACCAATCTGGTTTCCCAAAGCATAAAAAAACTTCTTGTCATAATAATCAACTGGAAGTCTGGGTAATCTTATCCGCACAGCAACTCTACTCAAACTCTCCTTCCATGGATCAAAGTTTCTTTTCCACGTTTGAACTGTGAGGTAATGATTTTGAATCAGCCATGGCCCTCCCTCTAAAGCAAATGAATAATCCTCCATGCTTGAGAAGGATGCAAGCATATATCCATTTCCTATCATGTTCAACTCCACTCTACCTGACTTGCCCCACAACATCTGAACTTTTTTCCTCATCTGCATGTACCCCATAGTTCCACCCAGAAGCTTCACAATAAGCGTGTTCTGCCAATAGCGCTCTAACCTTTGCTTTTCTTCCTCCGAGAAACTGAGAGTTGGCCCCTTGTCACTCTTAGTAATGGAAATGCCTCTTAGCAGCTCTGCCTCATCGCCAAACAAAAGACTTCCATCCCAGGCTTCTTCCATGTCATATTTTCTTTCTCTCTCCCTTTCTTTGTTTGACTTGGGTTTCAGCACCTCTCTATACGTCAGTTGTTCTCCATTTCCTACTTGGCCTTCAAACTCATCTTCCAACATCCATTCTTCCTCTCTAACCTTAAGAGACTCTTCTCCTATGAAGCTTCCTCCTACTCGTTGCATCTTTCCTCTGGTTCCTTCCTTCTGTTCACCAAACTCAGTCCCAGACTCAAGGATACCTTGTTCTCCTGTTACATTTATCCCTTCCAACAACCTCCTTTCAGCCGGGGGCCGATCAGGGGGTTGTTTGCAAGGGATCTCCTTAGAAACTGGCATAGAAGACAAGAAAAGCTCACACACCTTCCTCAAACCCTTTCTCTCTCAACTAAATGATTGTTGTTTTTAATGAAATTGAGATTGGAAAAGAGAAGGAATGGGAATGGTGATGGGTATATAAAAAAAATATCTAATTGAACGTATATGAATAGAAACAAAATATTTTATTGTGAATACTCATTGAACATTAGGGCTCTATTTTGAAAATAGCTTTTACAGATTTTGAGGCAAAACCTAGGTTTTGAAGAATAAATTTAAAAAATAGTTTTTACAGATTTCGAGGTAAAACATAGATTTTTAAAAGTGATTTATGTTTGGGAAATTATTAGCTTTTACGGATTCCGAGAAAAAAGTTGGTAAGAAAGAGGAAAGAGACAGAATGAAAAGTAGGAAAGAGGAAAGAGAAAGAAGGGAAAAAGTATGAGAGAGAAAAGAAAAAGAAGGAAAAAATAGGAAAGAGAAAGAAGGGAAAAAGTAGAAAAGAGAAATAAGGAAAAAAGTAGGAAAGAGGAAAGAGAAAGAAGGAAAAAAGTAGAAAATAGGAAAGAGGAAAAAGTAGGAAAAAAGGAAAAAAGTATGAAAGAGAAAACCTATGTTTCAAGTCAAGGTTTTGTAATTAAAATAACTTTTCTAAAATTTTTTTGTACTTGGACAAAACCTATATTTTGAGGTAAAACCTAGGTTTCAGAAAGGGATGCAAACAAAGCACTTATGCCTCGTTTGGTACGCAGAATTATTTCGATGGATATGGATATGGAAATGGATATGGATGTGGATGTGGAAATGGAAATGAGGTTTAAAAGTATGTTTGGTATGTCATGAAAATGAGATATGATTTTTAGATGAAAAGACCTAAAAGCCATTCTAAATTAAAAAATCTTTTTTTTAACTTTTAAAACTACCTAAATCAAATAAAAAATTTTTTAGATGGAATTATCTCAATGGATTTACAAATCCAAGCTTTTGAGATGGAATTGTAAATCCATGTTTTTGGTGGAATTGGCTTCCATGTGGAAGCCAATTCCATGGTACCAAACATGCATGGATATGGAAATCAATTCCATTTCCATATCCATGCCTCCAAATTTCATGGTACCAAACGCGACCTTAGAATTGGGGAGGGTACCAATTGTTCAGTCATAAACACATACTTTTCTCAAAACATCTTCACAAGTGAGAGCCTTTCCAACGGTAAAAAGGTCTATAATAAACCTATTGTAAACATTTGAACAACAGTTTTGCACCGGTAAATTTATTGTTTTTTCCGTTGTATGAAATGAAATGTAACTTAACTTTTCTGTAATTATTTGTAAATGTTGACCACCATAATATGCATCAGCACAATCCTTTTTCTTACGCGTTTATTCCCTTCGATCTTCAGTGGAAAACCTTGTTCATAGTGCAAGATATATGAGGTCTTATATCTAAAATTGGAAGGAGTATGGTAGACTTTGGCATTATTGCCTCATAGGGGCTGCTTCAATGTAGGATTTGTGATTACAAAAGTTTTTTGTGGAAATGTGTTGATGTCAAGGGAATGATTTACTTCATAGGATAATAGTTGTGTGTTGTCTCTATCTTCCTCTGTTGGTTTTTTTTTTTTTGTTTTTACTTTATGCTATTACACATGCAAGGACCTTCACTGAACATTTTAGACAGTTCCATTACAGACAGAAGTTCTTGAAGAAGAGAGTTTGCCAAATTTGTGCAGCTTGGTACTGAGAACTGCTAGATTAAGATGCCAGTTCATTTAAGGAAGAACCCGCCATGTCCTATGAAGACAATTCTATTGGTAAAACCTGCAAAAATCACAAAGAATTTACGGTTTAAGTCACATTCGAGAATACTGTTGTTAAGAGTTATTTTGCAACCCTATAAAGAAATCAGGAAGTGGTATTCCTCAGGATTAAATTTAAACGAACATTTCCTGTAATAATACATGGTGATGAAACCGATGGAAGATAATAAAACTCAATAAGAGGTAAAAGTTTTTGGCCTATAGGATTCCCTTATTCATTTTGTGTCTCATCTTTGTGTTTCTATGTGTGTATATATATTGCCAAATAGAATGATTGTGAGGGTATTTATAGACATTAAAAAGATTTTTTGAAGTTGCATCTCTTAAAGCAATATACCTCTTCGATTTGAAAGTCACAACCATACATTAGATACATTAAACCTCTTATAATTCATGAATGAACATAATTAAATTGTTTAATTTATAAGGATATAACTTTCTAAAATATATCTCTTGATTATAAATTATTCCAATATTATTTGGAAATACACTTTCTTTGATATACTCATCCTTAATGTGCCTGTTTGGGAAGCCATTTTCCCAAACGGTGCATGTAAGTCGAGATAAAACCATCTCGAAATCTGTAAAAACCATCTCGAAATTCCCAAAATACCTCAAAATCTGCAAAATCCATTTTCCCAACGGAGTTCCCAAATAAGAACATATATTTCCAACGGATTCTTCTACAAACTTATGGGATCAGATTAATTTCTGTCACCATGGAGTCTTCATAATATTTTTAGCATTTGAAAAAAATGAGTGACTCTTTCTTGTCCTTCTACACACATATGTATTCTTTTATCGGAGGTGATATTATTAAATGTGTTGTTTGTTCTAAATATAAATATATCTTTTAAGGAGATTCTAATTTTATTTCACTACGTTGGGAGGTACTAGCTGTTATGCGAAGCTCCACCCCTTGGTGAGTGACTATGAACAAATCAATCTTTGTCTGCTGAATCATTTTATTTTTAAAAGATAAAGTGAAAAAAATCATCCAATATTCGTAATGTTTAATTTGAAATTAATTAATTTATTTAGGGTTAAGTAGCATTTTTGCCACGGAAGTATACACATTGAAGTACTGTATATCCGGAAGTTTTTTTGGGACTAGATTCACCCTGGAAGTTTATAAAACGTAGAATTTTTTACTTGAACCAACGGATGTTTAATGGATGTCTGTTTTCATTCGACTGAAGCATACATATATTTGAATGAAGACTCCAAATATATTATATAAATATATAATATAATATATTATATATTTATATAACATACATTCTTCTGCACATTTCCGTACGTTGAAAAAGAAAAACAATTATTTTAGGCCTCTACCTTTACACCGCACGGATTTCCATGCCGTGTAAAAGTAAAGGTGTAAAACAAATTTCTTTTTAAAATATTAATTAAAAATTATATTACTTTTAAAAATATTAATAAAATTAATAAAAGAATTTATAACTTTTATATTTTGTAACTATTAGTTTAATAATAATAAATTTACTATTTTTAAAAATTATGAAATAATAATTATTATTAAAATTTTGTAATTATTTTTAGTATATTTATTATTAATTTTAATTTTGTAATTATATTTCACAAAATTTTAATAAAATTATATTATATTTAAAAATAAAAAATGCGTCCACATTTTTAATGAATTATCACAATAAACCTTTAATAATTTACAATATAACATGAATTTAAATAAAATAATTTTAAAAACAAATTTTAATAAATGTTATTTTTTATTTAATATTTACTTTTTAATATATAAAATTAATATATTAATTTTTAATATGTTATATAAATATATAATATAATATATTAATATATTGCTTCCATTTCAATGGAAGCAAGTTATTTCGAATGGAGGTGAAATTTTTTTAAAGAATTACTTTTTAAATTGCACGTATTTCTGTGCGGTCTAAAAAATATATTTGGAGTCTTCATTCAAATGTATGTATGCTTCAGTCGAATGAAAACAGACGTCCGTTAAACATCCGTTGGTTCAGGTGAAAAATTCTACGTTTTATAAACTTTCAGGGTGAATCTGGTCCCAAAAAAATTCCGGATACATAGTGCTCCAACGTGTATACTTCCGTGGTAAAATGCTACTTAACCCATTTATTTATGTAAATGTTGAAAGCATTATTTAGTTCTACTTAAAGAGTTATTTTTTATTTGTTAATATTATAGATTCTAAATGATTATTAAAATATTGTTATTTATTTAAGTTATTGAAAAACATTTAAGTCAAGTTCTTAAAATCTATTACGTCGAACTGGGATAATCTACGGAAGGAGTTCAACAAGATCAATACTGTTAAGCATGCGAGTATATATAGTTTCTTCCCTCATTTCAGAAGCTCTGCTCTATGACTCTTGAGCTTTCGAGAATTTTTCGTTCTGTTCTTAAAAGCTGAAGAGGGAAGTTAACAGTATTTAATATTGATACGAAATTGATAATATAGAAATGGGGTATGCGAAAATAAGATAAATAACGCATGGAAAAGAACTGATAATCTGGTGTTGTTTATTTAACTAAATACACTTGAACTGTTGAACATGTGGAAAAGGGCTAGTATGATGCAAAATGTAATAATTTTTTTTGGAGTAAAAGTTAAAGTTCAAATGGGGTCACTAAATTGTCTGATTTCTATTTCCGTACGATTATATACACACACATTATTCTTTGACGTGTAGTTTGAATTATTTCTGTTCTAGTTTTAATTATCTTAAGAGAAAAGATTTAAAATAAATATCACAACAACGAGCTAGTGGCATTTTGTCTTGTCTCAATAGAAAAAGGGATTAGTGGAATGCATATTCCCAGTGGTCCCAACGAAAAAGGTTATGTGGAAGACTTGGGCATTGACTGAATAATAATGGTGCTGTGTCTACCAATTCTTCTTCCATTAATGAAGTTTCTCGCTCTTTTGTTATAACAAGTGGGAATTCATTTCATTTTCTTATTCAGTGATTACTCTGTTCTTCCTCAAATCAGAAGAGAAAGGGCAAAATACAAAGCTCCTGTACCATCCAAATCTCTTTTCAGAGGTAAATTTCATTCCGACTGTATTTGTTATAACAAGTGGGAATTCCTTTCATTTTCTTATTCAGTGATTACTCTGTTCTTCCTCAAATCAGAAGGGAAAGGGCAAAAAACAAAGCTCCTGTACCATCCAAATCTCTTTTCAGAGGTAGATTTCATTCCGACTGTATTTGTTTTCATTTTGCATTCATATTATAACTTGCTATATTACTAAATATTTAGTTCACACGTCTACTTTTTATACAAGAGAATATCTTCCCTGTTCTGAAGTATGTCTTTTTTTTTTAATCTTCTCAAATAAACAGCATTTGTGTATTTGTCTGTGTGCTGTAGTTTCAATAGCCACAACACAGAGGTAGCTATGTAGTCAAAGGCATCTTCTTGAGGTGTTCAAATATATGAAAATATGGTCGGTAAACATTCTTATGGTTTCTTATTTTGTTGTGTTCATATCGTTATTAGCATCTAGTTTATTTATCTATTATTGTGGATCCACTAGTTTCATAATTATTATACTGTATAGTTGGATAGGCTGACTAATGACTATATCCGTATGTCCATGCTAGATGTTGTCCTTCCCTGTTGATGTCCCAAGCAACATTCTCCAATGTCTGTTGGATCTAGTGAAAAATGAAGCTCAACACTTGTGTTGTTTTAAGAATGATGTTGAAAACTTTGAGAAGAAAAAGAAAATAATAGCTGCAAAACAACAGGATGTAAACATAAATATTGAAAATGCCAGTGGTGTGTCAAGAGTTAAGATTGAAGCACAGCAATGGGCACTTGAAGCTGATAATCTCATTGAGGTTGACACAAAAGCAAAGAAGAAATGTGTTTTTGGCTTGTTTCCTAATTGCTACTGGCAATACCAGAGGGGCAAGGAGTTAGCAGAAAAGACTTTGGAGATTGATGAACTATTGGGAAGATGTAGTTTCACCATAGTGGCGGGTCCAGCTGATCTTCCAAGTTTAAAATACCATTCTTCGCCAAGCTTCATTCATTTTGAGAGTAGAAAGCTGAAATTCCAAGATTTATTG
>JANTPZ010127053.1:0-12747 GCA_025593235.1 Vachellia pachyceras | reverse complement strand
AAATTCACAAAACCATTTAAAAATTCGTAAATCCATTCTCCCAAAAGCACCCATGAACTTGCAATAACTATTTTTTATATTTTATTATTTTTTCTTATTCTTACCATAATTATTTTATTTTCTTATTTAGATTATTATTATTATTATTATTATTATTATTGGAAAGAAATCCAGAGACCAGGGTGGCAGAGTGCATTATCGGTGGCTTCCTGGCGCCTATAAAGCTCGCCAGCAAACTCACAACGTATTGGTCACTGGGGCTCCTCTCTTCCAACTATTCACTCGCTGTGAGAGATTTCAGTGGCAACGACAAGAATTTTCGTTCAGGTTCTCTTCCTCTCTCTCTCGGCTTTAGTAACATTTTTTTCATTCCGTTTGTAATAATGTCACAAGTCTCGCTCAGATTTTGTTTTTAAGAACTATATCTTCCTTGCGCAGTTTCTGTTTCTGCTTTTGAAGGTGAAGATCCTCACTCCATTCATGCAGTAAGGTTGAACATAGATAAATTAGGAAGATATAGCGCTGGTAGCTTTGGAATTCATATCTGTGGCACGTGCAGAACATCTAGGGAGGCATCTGCTTCTCCAATGGTGAAGTAGAGTCCTGTGGTTTGACGTTCGTGGTTGAGCGTTGGATTCTCATGAAAATTTACTTTATCTGCTATTCTGGAGCTTGACTTTAGGGTTCAATCTTCACCCACTTTCCTGAAATAAAAGACAGAAAGTCTTGATCGCTAATATTATTCAAATACACAAATTTGCATGTCCTGAAGCTGTTTAAGTCTTCCACAAGTTTATCTTTAAATGTATTCCAAACATAAACATTGTAACATAAATATCTTAGATTGGGACTTGTGAGAGTGAAGTGAAGCAAGAGGTAGCTAAACTTTTGCTTGAGTTTGCAATCTTTGACTCCAACGGGTAAATTTAACCTTTACCCACCAGCTATATAGGAATTCTGACCATACTGGCCTGTTTTTTTCAGGTTCTGAAACTCTCTTTTCCCCAGTTTTTGTGTCTGGTTTAAATTTACACTTGTTAGAACAAGTATATCTTGATTAAAAGCTGTTATTCTTGTAATTTTTCTCTCATCATGTTTTCTTTTATCTGCATCTGGATCTCGGCACAGAAAGCCTTTTTTTCTCCCCACTAGAAATGTTTAAACAATTTATACACAGTGAAAACTACTTTCAGAAAATCTGTTACGGAAGGTTTTTATTTGTTATTATTGTTATTCTAATACAGGCCATTGGCTTGTATATATTCTTATGATGAATAATGTAATTTCTCTTTCTATCGATTTATCTAGGTATCTTCAGACATTAAACATCATATCTGTTGTCCTTAAAATGAAAATTGACCAACTTTTAAAACTTGATTTTTTCTAGTTCGGCATCAAGATGACGTCAGTTCATGCTAATGCGACGTCGATTGTTGGCAAGAATGGAAATCACGTTTCTCAACCAAAGCTCCCTGGGACTGCATTCTTGCCTGGATTTGATGTTATCGAGCGTGTTTCCAGTACTTGGAAGAAAGAACTTGTCCCATTTTCCATGGCCTTGGGCCCCAGAGCCACGTTGACATTTGATCCTCCAACTAATTCAGAGAGAAGCAGACAAAAGAACACTGTTGACCCTGCTTCTCCAGATTTTCTGCCTCTTCCCTCCTTTGAGCAATGCTTTCCAAAAAGCACAAAAGAATACAAGTATGCCTGTTCCCTCCTTTGCATGTGACTCTCATCATTTTATATGATTATTTGGTTTTATTTCCAGCTGTTATGGCGTTTCAATATTTCACAGCTATATTCAGATCAATGTACGTATACGATGTCTCCAAATGACTCAGGTTTTTCTACTATGATGTTTTAGGGAAGTTATACATGAAGAAACTGGTTATGTGCTCAAAGTTCCCTTTAGACGAGTTCACCTGTCTGGGGATGAACCACACTTCGATACCTATGATACCAGTGGCCCTCAAAATATAAGCCCAAGGATCGGTATGCTGATCATGCTTAATTCTATAAATTCCCTATATTACAATTTCTTGGGACTAATGTTGGGTAACTTGGGCTCATAAGGAATCAAGAGTAATTGTTTTTTGGGTGAATCAGTTGGAATTTATTCTCTGTCTTTGTCTATCAATATTTCCTGGTTATCTTAATCTTTTTATTTTTCGCAATTCATGCTATCTTGTTCGCTGTATTAACTAGACATTACAGTTAAATTATTATGTTGTTTTTTAATTCCATTGTTTGTTCTGTTCGTTTGTTTTCTGAGGTGAATCAAGCTGTTCTGCAAGAATTCTTGCAACTAGCTTCAACTTGTAATTAATTGGCTCTTCCAAATGGCAATCCTTTATCGATGAATTCACTAGGATGCTATAAGTGGATTGTATGCAATCTCGTACCTGAATATTTTTCGGTTGCTTTTTTAAATGGTAGTCTAGTATAAGGTTCTAGTGTAGTTTAGGGTTTATCATTTTCTCCAGTGACTTTTATTAGGAACTAAACTAACTAAGGCTCATATTTCATACATGCTGCTGGACCTGGGCATGCATTATATAAATCACATGACAGTATTAATGAAAGATAGTCAAATCAGCATTTTATTTTTAATTTCTTTTATCATCTCAACCTCCTGACTTCTCACTATAATATTTTCTTAAAAGACAATTGAATAATGGGATTAATAATTACATTTGAAAACTATATTTTGGAGTTTCTATCACACCAAGCCTTAGGAAAGACTCATGATTTCTTTTTTGGTGGGTTTTGATGATCAGGGCTCCCTAAATTGCGCAAAGACTGGGTTGACAGGAGGGAGAAAATAGGTGCACCAAGATTCACTCAAATGTATTATGCTAAGCAGGGCATCATTACTGAGGAGATGCTATATTGTGCTGCCCGTGAGAAGCTTGACCCAGAGTTTGTCAGGTCAGAAGTTGCTCGTGGACGAGCTATCATCCCTTCCAACAAGAAGCACTTGGAACTAGAGCCCATGATAGTTGGAAGAAACTTTTTGGTGAAAGTAAATGCAAATATTGGAAATTCAGCTGTTGCAAGCTCTATAGAAGAGGAAGTCTACAAGGTTCAGTGGGCAACTATGTGGGGAGCTGATACAGTCATGGACCTCTCTACAGGTCGCCACATTCATGAAACTCGAGAGTGGATACTACGGAACTCTTCTGTACCAGTTGGGACTGTACCAATTTATCAAGCGCTTGAAAAAGTAAATGGAGTTGCTGAAAATCTCAGTTGGGAAGTTTTCAGGGATACCCTGATTGAACAAGCGGAACAGGGTGTTGACTACTTCACCATCCATGCAGGAGTGCTTCTAAGGTATATCCCATTAACAGCAAAACGCATGACTGGAATAGTCTCCAGAGGAGGATCCATTCATGCAAAGTGGTGCTTAGCTTATCACAAGGAGAATTTTGCTTATGAGCACTGGGATGACATACTCGACATTTGTAATCAGTATGATGTGGCCTTGTCCATAGGTGATGGGCTTCGACCTGGGTCCATTTATGATGCAAATGACACTGCTCAGTTTGCTGAACTCTTGACACAGGGAGAGCTGACTCGTAGAGCATGGGAGAAGGATGTGCAGGTGATAAATCTTTGATGTTTCTTGGTAGTATTTTGCTGATAAATCTATGGCAAGATAAATACCTAGTCTTTAACCTCTATCTAAATTGAACTCACAATATGTACATAAATCTGTTGAATGCCTTTTCATTTTTTGTTTGGTTTAACTCTTATGGTTTTTCTTGGCACTAACCTAGGCAGCTCTTATGTATATTATATGCTTGGGTATGAATATACTCAGTACTCCAGCGATGAAGATTTTCAATTGCTCTTGAATTTCATACTGCTATTAAGGCTAATAAAGTTACTGGTTGGCCTTCCTGTCATACTTTAACATGATGAATTATTTATAAGAAAACTTGCTCCAGGGTTGCTCTATCTTTATCATAACATAACCATTACTTACATCAGCTGAAGAAATACCATTACTGTCAACACTTCCTTGGGAGAAAATGAGCGATTTTATTTTCTAACTTACAGGTGATGAATGAAGGACCTGGGCATATACCAATGCACAAGATTCCTGAAAACATGCAGAAACAGCTGGAATGGTGTAATGAAGCGCCTTTTTACACTCTAGGCCCTTTAACAACTGATATAGCTCCTGGTTATGATCACATCACCTCTGCAATCGGTGCTGCCAATATTGGAGCACTTGGCACTGCGCTTCTATGCTATGTGACTCCAAAAGAACATCTTGGGTTGCCAAATCGGGATGATGTGAAAGCAGGAGTTATAGCTTACAAGATATCTGCTCATGCAGCTGATTTAGCAAAAGGTCATCCACATGCTCAAGCTTGGGATGATGCTTTAAGCAAGGCTAGATTTGAATTCCGATGGATGGACCAGTTTGCTTTGTCATTGGATCCAATGACTGCTATGTCCTTCCATGATGAAACACTGCCATCAGAAGGTGCCAAGGTGGCCCATTTCTGCTCTATGTGCGGACCTAAATTCTGCTCTATGAAGATAACAGAGGATGTGCGTAAGTATGCTGAGAAACATGGCTATGGGGATGTAGAGGAAGCTTTAAAGCATGGGATGGATGCTATGAGTGCCGAATTCCTAGCTGCCAAGAAGACTGTCAGTGGGGAACAACATGGTGAAGCTGGTGGAGAAATTTACCTGCCAGAAAGTTACGTAAACTCCAAGGAGGGGTAAGTTTTACTCCTGCATTCATTGTAAATTACACCTTTTCTGGTACGCTTTACATCATTAGAAGCTTCGCCAATGTCTGATGTCAATAGAAACAAGATGGATTTCTTTTAATTTTTTGTGACATTTGTTTCCAAGTATCTACAGAGACCTTAGTACTTCACTGCCCGCGTCAAAAAGAAGTCTGCCTGTTATGTAATAAATAAAATGAGAGTTAAAGGAGGCTAATGGGTAGTTAGTTATTTAATTGGGTTAGGAACTATGGTCTATAAAGGGGCGAAAGAGGGATAATTAGCTTACAGGAATAATGGAATTGAGCCTCTCTGTTTTGTTTGATTTTGATTATTTCTCATCAGCAGATATGGAAATGTCTTACGAAACTTTCATGCAGGGCCGTATGAATGGAGTGAATGACTTTGAGAGGAACTTGGAGCTGGTTGCATATTAGGCAGCGTATCAGATTGGTGAAGAATAATTTCAAGTTTGAAGCTGCAGAAAAAATACAAAGTTCAGTTTGTTAGACAGTCTTTTAAAACCCTCCTATTCTGTCCGTCCGGTGTCCTCCTATAATTTCCATGAATAAACCTATCACTTTCACTAGTTTCATGTTTTAGACTTTAGATTTGTCTTTATCTTTTGGGAAATCTTATTAACACAAAAGATGCACCAGGGGTGCCTTCATCTGCATGAGCTCCGGCTTTAAAGAGCCCGGATGCTAGCAGATCAGGCTGAGATAGTCCCTTTGAACCTGAACAGGGTAAAGCCTGCGTAGGGAGCGTGCATTGTTCGTTTTTTCTGCGTTTTTGTATGCATGTGCAGCAGTGCAGGGAGTTTGCAATATAATATGGTTTGAGCAAAGCTGATATCTGGGAAGCAGATTCTGCATCATGATGATAATGAAGTTGCTGAACCAAAACGTTTGCATAATCAGATCTGAATATGAAGGGTAATTCTGTGGATCCTTCTATTTCTTGGAAGATTTTTATTATTAGATGCATGCAAGTGACAACATAAAGATGCATCTAATAATGAGAATGTTTAACCTCTTCAGAGGTAGAATTCTCTATAAAATTATTAAAAAAACTGCTTACATCATAACATCGACAAATTTCATAAATACTGAATTTTAATAGAAATGTGCCTCTGCCTTTCAAATTAAAATTATATTGCTGAAACAGATTGAAGCTGGTGCCATCTAACTATGTGGCTGAATCATGAGATTCTTACATAATATATTGAGCAATGCTTGTACCGAAATTCTAAAATACTCTACAGCATGAATTATTATAATATCATTTTTGGATGGAATGTTTTGATCGAGCAAATAAGCTCTCTAGAAGTGGGACCTTGTTATAAAGTTGTAAAAGATTCCCAATTTTCATCCGACTTTGAACTACTTGTAGAGTAGAACTATACAATTAAACTTTATTGATCTTTGTCCCGACAGAATTCTACTTTCTTATATATGTTAAAATTAAGATCCTCGAAATTATGTTTGTTGAATTGCCTAATCTTTCCGAGTTTCACATTACTTGCGAATGTGAGACGTTGAATTTATTATTGTTAAATAAGACCTATAATGTCAACTTGTTCATACTTGGAATTACTCCTTTCTGAGGTTGTAACGACTTGATCATACACGCAAGTGTTTATGCGAGAACAAGATCCCCCCTTTTCCCCTTTATTTTTAAAAAATCTTGTGGTTAAAGGTAATTTGCAAATCGACGTAATGATTCTTTTAGGATCCCCTATCTTTTGAATTTACAAGATCCTACCATGTACCTCTTTCTCGTACATTACTATGAAAATCTATATATCTATCAGCTCTTGTATTTAAATTAGTTCACTTTTTTTAATTAAAGAAGTTAAATATAATAATGAATTTATGTTTATCATTTTTCAAACTAATTTACCTTACTTAAAAATTGATAAATAATGATATATATATAAATACTTTTGAACTTCTTTTTATATATATACACACAGACAATTAGGCTTGGATATTGATATATAAGTGATGTTACCACCTTCTATCTTTAAAATTAATTTTTTGAGAGATTAAGAAAACTAATTAAATGATATTACCCTATGTCTTTGATATAAAAGTTATTTAACTTTTGTTGAAACCATTAAGGAAATTAAATACACTATTTAAAAACATTTATCTTTATCACTTTTCTCTCAAAAGATTAAGAAAGTTAAATACACTATATGTTATATTAATATATAATATAATTATGTACATAAATAAAATTTTTTAAGTAGTATATTTAGCTTCCTAATCTTTTTAATAAAAGTTAAGTAGCTCTTATATTAAGAATAAATGACAGCATTTTATCATTTTTAATTGATTTGTTGGATTTATAAGTTGATATATAATTGAATCTTACATAAAAATATTTCAGAATATATATTTTTTTATAGTTGGAGATAACATGTAGGTTCTTTAGTGCCAAAAAGTTACGTTTTGATAATATATAGTGCCCGTTTGGGAACACATTAGAGAAATATTTTTATGTAAGTTGATGTAAATATATGGAGAAGATTATCTCATTTTTTGAAAAAATACTGTTAAACGTGCGTTTGGTTTTTGAAATTGTTTGTTCTAAACAAGCGGATAATTTGATTAGATATATACACATGAGCGACACAGCCATTGTTTCAAGACGTAGCATTTATCTTGTCCAAAAAAAAGTCACTGACACTAAAAAAAGTCACTTACTCTAGTATTATAGTATAGAAAATTTAGTCAGATCCTAAAGAAATAAAATATTTAAGGAATGATTCTATGAATGAAAATATTTAATGAGAGGTCCCATTGACAACATGAGATCCTTGTATTGACAACAACATGCGCTGTGTTGACAACACCTCATGTTATCAATGGGACCTCTCATTAAATATTTTCATCCATGGGACCATTCCTTAAATATTTTGTTTATTTGGGATCTGAAACTAAATCTCCCTTGTAGTATATGATAATTGGATATATAGATATACGTGCCACACAGTCATTGTTTCTCTCTTAAAAAAAGTGGGTTCTTACTCATTATTACACATAACATTTCCTATCTAACTGGCATGTCTTTTTGCGATGTCTTACACCCAGGAAAAACGTTAACATAGGAATGCAATATCTTTTAATTTAAAATACAAAATATACCTGTTACAAAAAAAAAGGGTGATAATACCATAAACTAGGTATATGTTAATCACATTTTTTTAAGATGTCTAGATAAAAAGGATGAAAGAATAAAAATGTGAGGTGAGATTTAAAAAGATGGAGTAATCATTGCAACAAAGTAGTTAGTACTAGTCCTGGTTTTGCTTTCCTCCAAGTGACTGCAAAACCATTAGCAGTTTTCTGGTCCCATGTAGAATTACGACTGGGTCACCAACAGTCCAACACACACACACCTCCCTTATATATATTTATTTATATGTATTAATTTTGATTAATTGAATAAAGAGGGGGTTTCTTAGATAGTAATTAACTTAATATGCCTCTTCCCACTAACCACAAAAAGCAGAAAAGGGTGTGTGTGCGTGGCATTGCAACGAATCGGAAAAGTGAACAAACAATGGAAAAGTGTGTCAGTAAACATTTGTTTCTTTCTTCCTTCCCCCTTTTACCCATTCAACCTCTTTTCCCACCGACTTAACCCACTTCCCTGTCCCTTTTCAATGCAAAAGAATCAGTCTTTCACTGTGAAACTTAAGAGGTAACTAACATTGAACTCCTAACCAATGGACAAGAGTGGATTACTTTCCCATTTTTTAACCCTGAGTTGAATTTTTAACTTGTTTGCTTATCACTTGTAACTGAAGAATGAACATGGTTTGATGAGGGCTATGAATATTTTATTATATGTATTAAATAAAGGACCTCTCACTGCATAATTACCGCTCCTCTACCAAACCCTGCTTCTGGGTCTCACCTACACTTTCTTCTCTCTGTTCACAACCACATCAACATAAAAACACCTTCTGTTCCTCCTCTGTTTCACTTAGCATGAGCAATACAATGAGCCAGAGAGGCTACTTCAATCGCCAAACAAGTTTCTCATGGTCTCAGAACTATACTTCTAGCAGTAAGAATTCAGGTACGGGCAGGTACACGAGAAGCTGCACATTCGGGTTCATTCCAGATAAGTCTGGGTTTTCAGCTGTGAAGTTTCTGAAGCATCTTGCAGAGAGAGTGGCTAGAGCTATACGATTTGTGTCTGAAGAGAGAAGAAGAAGAAGAAGCTCGAGAAGAAGAAGAAACTTGCCACAGGATTCATATCCTTCCTTGGTAAGATCAGATTCAAGAGCGGGTGGTGGTGGAGTCTCTGTGGATTCTTACAGGTCTGATGCTGTGGAAGATTGTATTGAGTTCATTCATACTTCCTTTTCAAGATCAAATTCCACATCCAACTCTCTGCAGAAAACTCAGTGACCCATATTGAAACATTATGAACTTGCTTTGAAGATTATCGTGTGATGAGCCCCATATATATATATATATATATATGCTTCGAAAGTATTTATTGATCATCTTGAAGGTGTTCAGATCTGCAAAACAGCAAGCACAGAAGCTACCTCCAGAAGGCTAATACTCTGCTTAGCAGAGATTCTTAGTCTTGTTAGCGATCAAATCAGTTATAACATGTGAAAAATTAACTTGATCTTATTTATCTTACATAAGCTGAGTTTACTTTATTGGGATGTTGTTTTGCTGAGATTCTAAGGGTGAGCATTTGATTTCGTTTTGTTTTCTTTCTTCTGTCTTCCTTTCGGATGCTTCACTTTGACATTTCAGGGTAGAATCAAGGTGGTTTCATTCTCTGTTCTGTTCAAAATTAAAACTTTAAACAGTAATCCATCCTATAGAAATGTCATCTCACTTTATTTTAGACTATATAAAATGGACGGCTGTGATCTGGAACAATACAAAATTGAAACTCTTTGAACAGTATTAGGAGTTCATGAAAAAGAAAAGGAAATGAAAGACAATGATGAATTTTTGAATTGTCTTTCAATTCACATGTTGGGTGCAACCTACTCTGCTTCATCTGCTCTTCTTGTCCTCTAAATAAATAAAGTTCAGTCTTTATTATTTTCTATTCTGATCGGAAATTGAAATGGTTTAAACTGAATATTATATTTATAACCAGTTGGTAGTAACTGACACAGTGAATCAATGTGTTTGTTAACTACAAAGACCCATTAGCTTATTGAGCAGTTCGGAGCACTGTAAATAATCTCGCCTGAGGATGATTTTTGTGTAATTGGATGCTTCTCTTTGGCTATTATTTTTAAATACACGACAATTATTTCAACTCTCAATATCAATATAAAATATAATTTTTTTACAAACCCATCTATCCTCATATTACAGACACAATGTCATGTACGGCCACCTCTCTCTTTTTTCTTTTAAACATAGGTACGTGAAAGTAATTTTATTTAAAGTATTATTAAATTTGAATTTTAATTTATTAAGTGATGAGAAGAACTCTTTGAGTCCGGATGTAAACTCTAGTCATGGTAGGATTTTGACATCCAACCAACTAAGAGAAACTTTAACCGATAATGCATGTATTTGGTGACTTTGTTTGGAATGGTTTTTACATAAGTTGAAATAAAACTCTTCTCACATACTTACTTCAGATTATGTGAAATCATTCTCTCAACAGTTTTCCAAATACACAGGGTAGGAAAAATGTGGCCCATCGGTGATTTAGCAAGAATCTAGGATATAGACAAAATAGCATAGGTCATAATAAGACGTGGGCCCATTTTAAGATAAACACCCAATCATATAAGATTAAGAAGTGAGAGAGAATGATGAGAGATGGGCCCAATTTAAGAAGGTTCAGTCATGTAAATCACGATTAGAGATGTTCTATTGTAAAGGCAAGAGAACAAATTTGCACTAAATAAAGACTAATTATATATCTATACTCAGTCATGTGAAAATAATCTCTTTAAAGTTAAAACCTGTCATCAAATTTTCCTGAGCTTCTTGTTATCAATTCATCCAATATTAGACTATGTACGTGTTTGGCAATCACTTTCCAGCACCATACGTGTAGCGCACAATGCAAAAGGTTGAAATAAGTTATTGTTCACTGAAACGGTTCGTTTGAGAATGTTTATGTGACTAAATTGTTTGTGGGAATAAGTTACTTCTACCAACAAGTTGAAATTCTGAGCTTTTACAAATAAGTCACTTCTTCCACCACTTTCCCAAACACAAATTACTTTTACAATCTAACTTATTTTCAATATTACTTTTTCATAAATCCTTCTGCAAATAAGTTACCGATCCCACCGCGTTCTCAAACGGACCCTATATAAATATAATACTACTATATATACTAACAAAATTTTAAAAATCACTTAAGACGTTCACTATCAAGTTAAGTTGGATTATAGAGGCGCATAATTCTCATAACAACAATTCTTTTTTTCATTCACAAAACTTAAATATAATTTTTTTTAATGAGAAAACAGGTATAGAATCAATTGAACCAATTAATAAAAAGAGAAACTGTGTATTGCTATGCCACAAGATCATGGGCTTATTTGTTCATGACCTAAAGGAACATATTTAGAAACAGTCTAAAGGATCTCATATTTAAAATTGGAATGAGTATTAATGACATGTTGGTAAATAATAAAATTAACGACATATGCACAGATTAAAAATTTAGAAGGGTAATTTTTAAAATTTTAAAGACAAGACAAAATTTATAGCTCTTTTTTCCCCCACCAAACAGAATTTATACCTTAGTCAAAACACAAGAGTCTAATATAATTTGGCCCAAGACAAAACTTAGTAAAAGACTCAATACTTCACTTGTATGCTTGTCCAATCAAATTGGAATATTTAGATTTTTAAGTATTAATTAATAATAATACCAATATAATTAACATTATGAGTTTGTTATTGAAATATTAAAATCTTCATTTGTCTTTAGAAAGCATATACAATTTTTTTAAATAATTAGCAAACTCCACGCAGAATTGTTAAGCGCAGCTTCCAAGTGTGGGTGGGTGAGGGCGTGAGGCTGAAGTTTCAAATATGGAATATGCAGAACAGAGCGAAGGAGTCATGAAACCCACTATGCCGAAATCGTGACTCGTTATTTACATTCTGTTCGATTGAGCAGAGCATTGAGCAGTGTGGAATGCGAATCACAGTTGCATACTGTAACGGTAGCTACAAATTAGGGTTCCTTTATATAATATTATAATCCAAAGATCCAAACCAAAATACTAACACAGAACAGCAACAAACAATGCATGCGTTTATATATGTATGAGATGAATGAGGTACTTGCGAGAAGGGTATGTTTCAATTCTTTGCAAAAAGCCCTCCGAATCCACCATTCTTCTTCTTCTGCGGCACCGCCACAGAGTTCTTCCGCCCTCCGGTGGTTCCTCTTCCGCTCACGGTTCCTTCGTTGCCGCTCTTGTCCTCCACCTTCTTCAGGATAGGATCCGTCTCGAAGAACTGATCCTCCTTCTGCAATCCTCCCAGAATCCAATCAAGAAAGCCTTTCTCCTCCTTGCTTCCTCCGGCGCCCTTCGCTGCCGTCGCTGCAAACACACTCGTGGTTGGAGGAGCGAACGAAAAAATCACAGAAGCCATTCTTCTTGTTGTTGTTGTTGTTGTTGTGTTTCTGATTTTGGATATTGGAATTGGAAAGGGTGTGATTTCAGTGGCGAGGGGGTCGTGAGTGATGTTATTGGAGTTCTTTGTGGCTATTTCTGTTCAGACAATGTGAGCCATTGGATCGTTACCCAAAAAATCTTGAGCCATTGGATTGGATTTGTGGCCGCCACGAGCTCGCTCTCTCTCAGATGTCTTATCTTGATTGTTTCTTGTAATTTTATTTGCCACCTAAAAACTTGTGGACTCCTCTTGCTGTAGCTGAGAAAATTCAAATTCCACATAAAAAAATTCCCAGTTGTAAATTTATTGAATATTTGACGAATATTTATCTACCAGGGAAAAAA
>JANTPZ010127052.1:0-19591 GCA_025593235.1 Vachellia pachyceras | reverse complement strand
CCTCTCAGGGAAATAACACTTTTACCATACATGAGCAAACAAATCCCTGTTCAGCATCTCATCCTTAATCTACATGTTATTTTTTAATCCTAAAAAAGCTACTGTATCTCATATGTATTTTATTTGAAAATAGTACGTGCGTGTTACACACTTGTACTCATAGAAATCGTTTGATTTGGTAGTTAGTGGGATAAATGCTTCAAATCTGTCTTTGATGTCGAGGTTTATCACGGTTTAAAAGAATTCATCTGTAAAGAGATGCTGGAGCTGGACTGGAGTGGACATACAATGGACACCCATGACCCAACACTGTCTCCCATAGGGCATAGGCCACAGCATGATTTTACTACAAAAAAAAATGGGCTAACCCGCCGGGCTCCCATATGGGTTCGAGCTAAATATACCCGCATCAAAACAGGCTTCAATTTTCACAACCCAACCCACCACGGTTATGGGTTGGGCGGGTTTAGCCCACGGGTTTTACCCGTATTACCGGCTCTAATAATGAGTATGTTAAGATTGAAAATATATTTAATACATGTTAAAACTATTAAATACTTTTTTATATTTTATTTTGCCATCTGGATAAGTTTTTTCTGAATTATATTATCAAGTGCTCGAGCAACCGATTAATCCAGATCGAGCATTTGTGAGACCCTTATGTGACAAGCTCTCCCAATAAGATTTAATGCTATTGTATCTTGTGTATGCTAGTGAATGTCTTTGTCAATTCAATCAAACGCTTGCTGGTTAAAATACTTTTATAAAAAAGTTAGAAGGGCTCCTGTGAAAAAGATTGGAGAGAGAGAGAGCATTGAATGTGACAAAATAGGAGTAATGATTAGTATTATTCTAGTATATGATAATCTATTAACTTTTTAAAAAATTAATAAAATTAAATATATCATTTTACATATTTATTATTTTTCAAATTAATTTATCTGATTCATTAATTAATATATAATTCAATGATACATATAAATAATTACTTTAAAGTAATGTATTTAATTTTATTAATGAATTGATTATGATTATTATTTTATTTGATGTGTGTATATATTTCCTTTTTTGTACGAGCAAGGGTTAGGATATGCATAAAAAGTTGGATTCTCTTACAAGAATGAGCTAAATCTTTTTTATTAATTAATTTTGTTAGTTTATGATTGTGATGATAGATGTATTTCTATCCAAGGGAAGTTGCATTTGTTCTATTCTTTCTTCGTAACCAACATCCATTAATATTTGTGGTTTAAAAAAAAGTGAGAGAGGAGCCTCTTTGAAAAAATTTCTAAAGCATATAGAACATAATATCACTTGAAATAGTTGAAATCAATCATTTAATACTAATTTTTTTATAAATACATCTTTTTGTATTAAATGTAATTATGTTTGATGTACTATCTAGTATTGGATGAGGACACATATTTTAACAAGAACTCAAACTTTAATTTACCAGTCTACGAGGAACTAGTTTAGTTCACAAGATCCAACACTTGCGTTCACTTTCTTCTTATAAGCATATGTATCATTTTGTTAAAAGTACTTTTGAATACTAAATGTGAATACTTTTTTTAGTAGAGATTCGAATGTTGGTTCATTATGTTATAAGAAATTAACTACTTTCATTAAATCCAACATTGTTGGTTTCTTAATTATGTTGTATTTTTTTTTTGGTTAAAGCATATTTATCCTCTTAATGGAGAGACAATCATCTTCAAAAAAACTATCATATATTAAACGTGGTTACATCTTTTATTGAGAATTTAAATATTAATTTATTACGTTGTGATAGATTAACATCTTCTACTATATCCAACCCTCGTTAGTTACTAAATTAAGCTGTTATGGTTAAAAAAAAGTGGAAGACAATTTTAATCTTCAAATTGGGCTAGACCCTTGGACCCAACAGTTATTTGGGCTTAGAACAGGATTGTCTCAGTCTTCCCTTCAGAAAAGCTGTTTTTTCTGGACTTCTTAGTACGATATTTCAACTCAGCCCAGTCCATCAAAATAAGAAGCCCAGAAAAAAAACACTTCATGGCTGAAGTTCAAGGCTGAACTCACTCCATCCCCTTCTCTCCGTCTTCCCTTTAGCCTCCAACCAGGCGAAGGGAAAACATCAAAAGAGAGACACGAAAAAGGAAAAACTTGAGCGAATATTCAGTATCGCATTCCCTATCTCAAGAAAAGCTTTTTTTTTTGGGGGGGGGGGGGGAGGTGTTTCCAATCCATTATTATTTCAGAACAAGAATTTTTGGTTGCTCTGTTCGTTGCTATGCGTTCACTCTGATATGTTTCAACGTCTTGGCGCTCACCGCCACATATACCGCTCTCAAATCTCCAAGTACGTTAAATCAGGACTCATCGACAAAGCCATTCAGGTGTTCAACAAAATGACCCAATCAAAATCCCGCGTCTTGAGCTTGGATTACAATCGCTTCATCGGTGTTCTGGTTCGCCAATCGCTGTTCGATTTGGCTGAATATTATTATTGTAAGATGAATCTCCAAGGTTTTTCTTTGACTCCATTCACTTACTCGAGGTTTATTTCTGGTTTGTGTAAAGTTAAGAACTTTAGCCTCATAGAGAAGCTTCTTCAAGACATGGCTAATCTGGGGTGTGTCCCTGACATTTGGACTTTTAACATTTACTTGAATCTTTTATATCGTGAGAATAGGTTAGACATGGCTCTACATGTCTTTTCTAGCATGTCTGATAAAGGAAGAGAACCTGATGTTGTATCATATACCATAATTATTCACGCATTATGTAAATCCGAACGCCTCGATGAAGCCACACAAATGTGGGATAGTATGATTGAGAAGGGGTTATCCCCGGATTGTAAGGTTAGTACGGCGCTTGTTATTGGTTTGTATAGTGGTAGGAAGGTTAATTTGGCATATGAACTTACAGTAAGTGTTATCAAGGGTGGAGTTGAGGTTAATAATTTGATTTATAATGCTTTGATAAGTGGATTCTGTCGAATGGGCAGGATTGATAAAGCTCTAACTATCAAATCGTTCATGAGAAGAAATGGGTGTGAGCCAGATTTGGTTACGTACAACATATTGTTAGATTATTGTTGTAATGAGCTTATGCTGGACGAGGCAGTGAAGTTGATGGAGAAGATGGAGAGAAGTGGGATGGGACTAGATGTATATAGCTATAATGAATTGCTGAAGGGTCTCTGTAAGGCTCATAAGCTGGAGAAGGCCTATCTTATGATGGTTAAGACAATGGAAAGGAAAGGGCTGTGTGATGTTGTTTCTTATAATACTATTATTAGAGCTTTTTGTAAGGCTCGTCAGATCAGAAGGGCTTACAAGCTGTTTGAGGAAATGAATGGGAAGGGAATTCAACCTGACGTGGTGACATTCACAATCCTTGTAAAAGCTTTTTTGGCAGAAGGTATCTCTGATATTACCAAGGAACTTGTTGATCAAATGACCAGGATGGATCTGCTTCCTGATCGTGTATTCTATACAACAATTTTTGATCACCTATGCAAGACTGGGAAGATTGATATGGCTTGTAGTGTCTTCAGTGATATGGTGCAAAATGGAATAAGTCCTGATGTGATATCATATAATGCCCTCATAAATGGGCTTTGTAAAGCCTCTAAAATAACAGATGCCATGCATTTATATAATGAAATGCAGATGAAAGGACTCTGTCCTGATGAGGTGACTTTCAAGTTGATCATTGGAGGTTTATTAAGGGAAAACAAGCTTTCTGTTGCTTGTAGGGTTTGGGACCAAATGATGGAGAAGGGTTTTACTCTTGATAGGGTTCTTTCTGAGACTCTAATCAATGCCATCAAATCAAGTGACGCTACATGAGGAATGCAGTAGTTTGTATTTTGCAAACCTCTGAACTACACAACTCATTTCTCCGTCTGATGGAAGCTTAAGCTTACTTAATGTTTTGATATGATATATGCTTAACACATTGGCGGAGTTATCCTCTTTCTGCATGTAATGACACCAAAAATCTTTGCGAAATCATTCTGCTCCCCACAATGCAATGCCATGCTGTTGTCAGACTCCGTGCTCACTCGTGCTTTTGAACTGTATGACTTACTCCAACCTGCCATACTATTTAATTGTTATTTAACTTATTTACATGTTGGTACTAGTTTATATCCTTGTTGATATGTGCTCGCTCAAGTTTATGATATTCACTATACCATTTGTTATGTTGCAGAGCATTAGTTTGGACCTTGGAGATACTCATTCATGGACATTTTACCTTCGTGTGACCAATGCCTGGTTCCTTCTACTCTGATGTTTATCCTGGTAAAATCCTTGAACCAAAAAAAAAAAGTTCAGATTTTTAAGCACTTAACTTTCTTGGACATTATCTAATGGAGAATAGCTTGCTATATATTTAAGTTTCAAGACTTCTTATAATGCAACAGATAATCGTTGGAATTTGAGTGGAAACTGGAAAAGAAAAGTTTAGAGGAGAAAGTGTTTGAATGAAATTTTCAAGACACGGGGCATCTCTTTCCTACACAGATGTTTACGAGGGTAAAAAGGTATAACGTAATGCAATGTGTACAGTGTAATATAATGTAGTACAATGAATCTAAATTATACCCTAGTCCATATATGATTAATCTAGCATTTCCGTTACTTGCTGAATCCTTATTCTACTGTCCTGTGATGTAATTCACGTGTATATGTGCAGGATGAAACAAGTTTGTTAGAAAAATGTCTCCTTGCAACCTGCATTTGTCCAACCATATTTCAAGTCCTTCAAATCAAGCAAATTCTCTTAACGAGAGAATTTACTTCAAACCTTGACACTATTTTGTCCTATTTGCCTCTGCCAATTCCTATCTTGATTAAGAGGAGTTTGGCCCCAAAAAAAAAAGATTAAGAGGAGAACGAAAGGGAAAATGCTTGGACACGTGTATCCTTTTGAGATCGCATAATGTTGTTGAAGGATTTCTGAACTGCCAATTCTCAAGTTACTGGTTATGTTCTCTGTTTCACTATTTGGCCCATCAGTGCATGACAAATAATGTCAAATAATTACTCAATATCAAGAATTTATGCAAGTCATATTGCAAAAACTAAAAAGCATAAATAGATGCTTATTCCATGTAGTGGCGTTGAAACCAAGGACTTGTAACATGTAAACATATTGCTTTCTTGCTACAGATCTAGTTTCTTTGTACCCAAGATGAGATCACAATATCACGCATGCAGGAGTTTGTTGTTCATTATTAACAAAAAATAACATGTCAATAACCTGGTATATTGAATTTCTTTCTTATCGAAGAAAACTCAAGCTGAATTTCTGTGCACATTATGCTTCGGTCTTCATTGATATAGATGTTGAAACTTACCCATCTGTTTGTTACTTTTAACATGTTTCACATAAACATATTAAAACCTTAAATTGGATTAATTTAGCCTTAAAATTCAACTTTCCAACTTTATCTCTATTTAATATATATTATACTCTAGGAGAACAAACTCAACACTAATAAATTAAGGGTGAAGTTATACATTTATATGAAAAATTTAATGAAGTGACTTATAAATAAGATCAAAATGTTCATTGTTTCTCTCTCCCTCCCTGTCCTATAAATATTAGAGAAGTATCTATTAATATTAATTGCCAATTCTAAGACGTTATGCTACTTGAGTCACTAGCTGGTGTATCTTTTAAATGAATGGTAGTTACACAATTATTTGGCTTTCTCCCATCTGCCCATTGAGGAAGCAAAACTCATTCACTGATGTAAATTCACTGCTATCATTATTAATAATGACGATGATCATTATTCATCATCATCGTCATCGTACACAAGGTAATCTAAGAATAGAGTCAGGCTTAGTAAAACTCAAGTTCGCCTTTGAAAAATCAAACCTGCTCAGAAAACCAAAAATAGGAAAAAGAACTAAAAGTCTCGTATCAATTCCTTCTGCTGCAAATGTCTCAACTCAATCTTCTCGTAAGACGAAAAGGAACAAGGACTCAAGTCATTTTACAAAACTATTTTCCTGAACAACCTCCGAGCAGCGACCATGATTAACAGACCCATCTGTAATCATTAAGAACATGGTTTAGCCAATGGCTTGGGCATCACCCGTATATCACTACTGAAAGGAATCTTGCTCAGTGAAAGAAAATGTAATCCGTTCACTATATTTGATGTGCACGCAGAAGCATCATGCCTTGCACAAACAACCATCTTTCTAAATTTTGGAAGGAGAAGAACAGTACACGTGTCAATGAAAGGATCACAAAGGGCAACCAGATGGTAAGTCATACTGCAACCAGATGGTAAGTTATAACTAGCAGATAATCGGGCTGCACAATATCACGGTGGTCGATTGATACCACCATTACTCCAGTAAAAGATTGTTCAAGAGGTTGATGCTACAAGCTACTGTTTACGTAAGATATAAAAGTGAAGAAAACCAAAAGAAAAAAAGAAAAGCAGAGAGAAACAGATATGGTGAAACTATAAGAAGGGTTCAAAGAGCTCCATCTCGTTAGAAGCCTGTAATTGTTGTGTACCAGGCCGATGGGATCCTACAAAGTCCATGCCAAGCCACTGCCACGGCCAGCACACGTATCTAGGCCTATTTCGGATCCTTGAGTCTTCCCTACTCTCCAGCTCATCAAGCTGACGTGTGAGCTCCTCCACTCTTTCCCTTAGGCGCGTTGCCCTCAAGTCTGCCAACCTAAGAGATTTCTCTGCTGCATCCCGTGCTGCCATTGCAGCAGCTGTTGTCTCTTCTTTGAATTTTAGTTTTTTCTCCGATTCCAACAGGAATTGCTTTGCCTCCTCAAGTTCCTGGTTAAGTGCTGATAACTGCAGATTTTCCAACCAGTAAGTAGGAATACTGGTGAGCAGGAGCAATGAAAATATCAATTTTGTGTCATACAATACAACTATCAACTATCAACCTGTCGTTATTAGTGTGATAAACTGAACAAGCTCATAATAGTACTTTAAAAGACGAAACATCAGAACATGATGAATACATATAGTATCAAAGATGAAGATGTTATGGAAATAACTTGTCACTAGCAATCAGTAATCTGGGTCGGTAATTTTGAATTTCACATTTCATTGTTGCTCAACCAAAACAGGATCTTTGCCATTGAACCATTTGTATATTTAGGGAAGCTTTGTGAAAAAAATAAATTCCAAATGTGATGAACATAATCATTCTATTTAATCCCAACAAATATAGCGTGAATATCAAGAAAAAAATGTCGTAACAGGGGGCATACCTGTGTGGCAAATTCTTGTTCAACTGCTCTGCCTGCTCCAGCTTCTTGCTCTGCTGCTACTTTCCATCTATTAATTTCTTCTTCAGCAGAAGCGATGTCAATCATTAACCCCTCAATCTACATCACAAATAGATTAAGTTCATACTTAGCAACAAAGAAGAATTAACAGTTAGATCCTATCACACAATCCACAGCACATTCAACATCGATTGACAATACGCAAATGATAGGTTTTTAGCCAGTATTTGGGTGACAGTAACTAGATCAATGTAACGACCAAAAAAAAGGATATGTAAGCATACACTTTCATTTGCAACGCTCTCCTTCTCTTCCAGTTCCTCTATCCGTCGCATTTTATGGTTGAGTTCTTTGGCTTGAGCTTCCACATGCTGCTTAAGTAAACGCAACTCTGTCCTTAATTCAGTTGAACAAAGTTGTAAAACCCAAAATAAATTTAAGAAAAGGTCAGCACAACTAAAAACCGAAATTATACATAATCTCCAGAGAGTGAAAATAAGAAGATTTTCTTTCAGCCAATTTCAAATTCGAGATACTGTAAAATTTCTGAAATTTTCAGAGCTATGTACCTTAATTCATCTCTAGCATGCTGCAGATCAATAATCTCAAGCTGAGAGGCCTTAACAATGTTCTCCAAAGCACCAGCCTGTGAGCAATTTATTAATGAATAACCCAACAAGGAAACTTCAAAGTGCAATAAGTGCAATAAGTGCAATCAACATTAAAAGTAATAATTTGCAATGAAACAAAACAATGCTCGTAAATACTTACCAAAAAGCAGATGTCATCGTCCTCTTTTTCTGTTACATTCACCTTTCCATTTGAAGCAGCATCCCTTCCGTCTCCAAGGAGCTTACTAAATTTGAAATCTATCCCGGCCTCCCTCAAACCATTTTCTGCAGCTAGGAACAACTCATTTTTTCTGGAAGATGGATCCGAAGTTATCCTATTTGACAAAGCACTTCTAAGTAAAGAACCAATTTGATCTTTCTCCCTAATTAATCTAGTAACTGTATCTTCCAATGTTTTGATTTCATTATTCTGATTTTCAAACAAATCCTTTGCTTTCACAGCAACAAGTCTGATCAATTCATATATTGATTCCATCCCTGCCAAAGAGGCACGTACAAGTTCTTCAATGTCTGTTACTTGAGGAAGAAACAAGGATTCTGACACTTCCGAATGACTTGCATCAATGATCTTAATAACATTGTAAGTCTGGTTATGAATTTTAGAGACAAAACTCAACTGATCAATCAATAAATTCCTCTGTGATTCCATCTTTGTCTCTAGCTTTCTCAGCTTGTCATCGTAATCAATGACAATCTGTTTCAACTCCACTGCTTCATTTACTTTTTCATCCTTCACGGCAAGAGTTCTCTCCAAATTCTCGACAACAGAAGTTTTCCTTGTGACCTCTTCCCTTAATTGACTAATTGTTGCTTCCAGCTGAGAAACCTCAATGGCAATCTCATAATTCCTCTGCTCCATCTGCTCTCTGGTCTTATTCCTAGATTTAGCAGTTGACTCGATCTGTTTAACGAGTTCTTCAACAATTTCATTAGCTCGCATAATTACCCCATATGCTATAGCTGCCAAACCAGTGTATTTCTGCGATCTGGATAACCCATTGCCAGCAAAATGTTTGTAACTACTCACCTTCGCAGATATTTTGTCCATCCCATTCACTAACATATGGGTAGAATTTCCAATTTCCGATCGAAGAGCATCTCTCTCCTTCACCAATTCATCGAACTGCTTGGCAATCTCATCTCTCTGAATCGATAGCTCATTCTTCACTCTGTTCGTCTCAGCTAATTCGGCCAAAATCTTGTCCTTCGAATTCAGAGCGTCTTCTTTATCCCTCAAAGCATCATCTCTCTGCCTCCCGAACTCATCACGTTTCTTGATAGCATCGTGAGCAAGCGCCTTCAATCGATTGAAAGAAACTTGCAATTCGGATTTGGAATTCTCGGCCGTCTGGCGAGCTTGTCGCTCACGATCGAGCTCCAAGAGAAGCTCCCTAACTCTCTCAACAGAGACATCTTCCGGAGCCGGGCTCCGGATCGTAATTGGCATGGGATTTTCATCACCCTCAACATCACTAAGGACCGCATCGGCATCTTCGTCCCCGACGGCCGCCATTTAATAAATATTATCGGCGATCAAGGATCCAAAAACCGAAAAAAAAGGCCCTTGAAACAGGAGGCAGTCGAAAGGAATCTGTATTTGAACTGGGGAAATCCAAGAAACCCAATTACGAACAAACACTTGGAGTTTTGCACAATGGCTTAATAAATTACTGTAAATAAAAATATTGATAGTCCTTTTTGATCTTTTTGATTGGAATCGCTTGCTAGTTGCAACCGATGCTGATGATGATGACGATGACGATGACGGCGACGGCGATTATGTTGGTGCCCAAATTGAATACAACACAGCACCGTCACCGATACTGCGTCCCAATTCGTCACTCTCTTCCCTTTACCTTTCTCAATATCATCTGATTCCAATTTTTTTTCTTTTAAAAAAAGAAAGGTACAACCAAGTAGAAGAAGAAACCGAATATAGATATAGAAATATGATTAAAATAGAGATTGTGGATGACAGTAACTTCGGAGGTGAGTTTTATCGCCGATTTGGTTGAGAAGGAAACTTCGTCTGAGAGTGAAAGAGACGGCGAATTCAGAAAACGACACATTGGTCTTTCGGGAGCGGAAAAGAGAAACAACCATGAAACTTGGGAACATTTGATTTTCTTTTTCTTCCACTTCTAGTTTTTTTTTTTTTTTTGCTCTCTCTCCCAAGTGGCCGATGACTTTGACGCAAGAAACAGAGCAACGGACGAATCAACCGATACTAGTGACTGTTTAATTTTTTTTACATTTTTTTGAAGATTGAATTGGGTGGTTTCTTTTTAATTTAGAATAACTCATTTTACATAGAATTTAATGATAAAAAGAAATACGGAAAAACATTCAGAAATGACACTCAATTTAAGAGATTGGAGAGGATAATTAAATGAGGCAGGAAGTAGGGGAAATACATCAGCCATTGGCTCTTGCCTTGGTGGTGGAATAGTCGAGAAATTTCGCGGTGGGACAAAAACTGGGAAAGAGCAGATTCCCCGTGCGAATAAGACAAGTTGCAACATGGGATTTTAATTAGGAAGATTTACTATTTGGTTCCATGTAGTGAAGATATTTAGCAAATGGTCACAAAGTTTAAAATATTTAAAAAATGGTCTTATTGACAATAAGAGGTGTTATCAATGCAGTATATGGGTTGTCACTTAACAAGTCTTATATTCGTTTGGTAAAGCGTTTAGAGCAGTTGAAGGAGCGTTGGGGAGGCAGAAGTCGTTTTGGAAGGAATATATAGCTATGTGTTGGGAAGGTGTTAGCTGCCGAAAATGCATTCTCCGGTAGCAGCTCCTTCTGGGTAGAAGTAGGAAAATGGTACGGTCGGCGTCGAAGCTTATACCGTTAAACATTAAATGAGAAGTTAACACCATAGACGTCTTCCAGCTTTGATCCTCTCCTTGTCTTACAAATTGCCCATGATCTAGAAGTGTTGACCGTCGCGTTTTGGCCTTCTCCCAAACTTGCTCACAGCCACCGTCGCTTTCTTCGCCGTCGTCAACTCAAGACGGGTAGCTCTCAAAGCTTAGTTGAAATCAACGGCGTTGAATTGTAGGTTCATTACTCTTAGATCTAACAGAAATGAAGGATATAATGGAAGCTAATGTGCGAGATTAAGACATTACTTTTTGATCTCCACGACAATGAACTTAGATCTCGACGAAGGAGTAGGAGCAAGGAAAATTGTGTTGCTCGACGGGGATGAACTTAGGCTTCCTCGAGCACGATGATGGAGGCACGGCCTGGGTTCCTCGAGCACGGTGCAACCAAAGGGTTCTTGCGCGACACAGACTCTGGGTTTTACGGGAACGATGGCGCAATTTTCTTCCACTCCTAATCTCTCTCTCTCTCTCTCTCTCTCTCTCTCTCACACGCACTCATGAGCTACCGTTTAGAGATGAAATCTCAGCCCATTACCCGCCAAAAAGTAAGAAAGAAAAATATATCATTATAGGGTAGATTCTCTTATTCCACATCCCTCAAAATTATCATAATATCTTAAATAAAATATGCATAAATATGTAGTATTTAATGATATTCATGTCATTTTAAATAATTTACCATTAAAAATCACTTCTTCAACATTTATCCAAACAGTTTCTCCTTTCACAAAAAGTCACTTTTTCAACACTTATCCAAACATAAATCACATACATCTTTTAACTTGTACTCATAATTCATTTTCCAAAATACATTCTACCAAAAAGTCACTTCTTCCACCGCTGATCCAAACGGACCCATAGAAAGGCAGCATAACCAAATTGATCAAGTGTATACATGCAAAACAAAAAAAAACATTTATTACATTATAAGGAGTAAGCATATTACTTCATTCGATTCTTAAAACAAAAGCCGATTGATTATTTTTTAGGAGATTAAAAAATGATAAATAAATAAATAAATTACATAATTATAATATATATTCTGAAATACTGATATGTACAATTAGATTATATATGAGCTTATAAATCAGAAAAATTAGTTAAGACAAAAATGATAAATATATCAGTTAATTAATTTCTTTATATTTTTTTTAAAAAAAATTAAATTGACTCTTATATTAAAGATCGGAGCTGATATTATGGATTATGTTTATAAGGAGGCTAATAAATGTGTGAATTTTATAAGAATTACTGTCGTCACCCTTTTTATTGGCCTTCTATTAAAAAGGAAAAAGAACATAAAAGAAGAAGAAATAAGAAAACAGAAGCTCCTTACGTGACACCTTATCTGGTTTATTTTCCCCCTCTCTCCCATGGTGGATCGCAGATTTAATTCTTCAAATATCTTTACTGTCTGTGAATATTATATATTGAAGTGCGTGTCAATATTTTTCTTAGTAAAATAAAATTTTAGATGAGTTGAATCTCATGATTCAAAGGGTTAATGTATACCTTCAAAATTGAGAAAATGTTTAATATCCATTTGTGGATTATGATCAAACTCTTTACCACGAAGCTAGACGAACCTTCGTTGGCAAGTGGGTATTATTAGTACTAGTTGGGAAAAATATTTATTCATTTGATCTTATTTATAGAGTACTTTTCATCTGCTATGGTTAACTTTCCCAATGGACATTAAATTAAACTGAAAAATGATTAAATTTTACTTTTGTATCTATATAAAACATGCTGGAAATTTTTATAAATATAACCAAGCGTGTACTGTTCTTCTCATATATTTGTTTCAATGCTTTCTTTAATGCCTCGTTTGGTACACGGAAGAGATTTTGATGGAAGTGGAAGTATAGGTGGAAATGAAATTGGAAGTGAGTTTTAAAGTGTTTGGTATGATCATGGAAGTATGATGCAAAATACTAAAATACCCTCAACACAAAAGAAATCACAGATCCCTCCTCCCTCTCCGTCGCCGTCGCACGTCTCTGTCACCGTCGCTGTCCCACGTCTCCATCACCATCGCACGTCCCTCCTTGTCGTTTGGTTCGTCGTAGATCCCTGTCGTCGTTTGGTTCATCGTAGATCGCAAATCCTCCTCCCTCATCGCAGATCACTGTCGTCGTCACCACCTCCGTCTCCATCGCCGTCACAGATCCCTCCTCGCTCGTCGCAGATCCCTCCTCGCACATCTCCGTCGCTATCACACGTCTCCATCACATATCCCTCCTCGCTCGTTGCAAATCCCTCATCGCACGTCTTCGTCTCCATCGTCGTCGCATCGCAGATCCCTCCTCCCTGTCGCCCATCTCTGTCGTCGGAGAAGAAGGACCTCTGTCGCCACTTCCGTCGACCGCCCGCCAGCAGCCATCACCCACCTCCATCATGCCGGATCGAAGAGTAGACGGGGGAGGGAGGAGGGCAAAAGGGTCCAGGGTTCATTTCCATGGAACTGGAACTGGGTTCCCATGGAGGGTGGTTGGAACCCAGTTCCAGTATTTTTGGGTTCCATGAAACCCACTTCCATAATACCAAACAGATCAATTTTTGGGTTCCAACCCCAATTCCACTTCCCACCCCCTAATTCCATGCAACCAGACGGAGCATAAAGGTAAGCAGCTTGACTGACACATTGTCGTAATTGCTATACCCAACAAATTAAGAATGCAGGGGTCAAGGAATTTTGCTTGAGTTGAGTCATTTTAGTGTATAAATGAATTAGATAAAATTACCTATATAGGCATTTCATAAAACTTCAAGCAACGTTCAAACTACTCCAAAAAAAAAAATCTCTAGGGGAAAAATGGGAGGAGCAATCCTTTTATAGATAAAAAAAAATTTATTCAATCAATTTTAATAATAAAAACAATAATCCATAAAGTTTATGGAGTATTCTCTGTTTCATTTAACACCAGTACATTTCTATAAAATAAAAAATTCTATAAGGTGAACAAATTAAAATTAATGGATCAGGGTCTAAATTAAAAAAAATTAGAAATTATAAAAATTTTGTCATTGTTACGTGCATTAACTGAAAGAGAAGGCCAATGAGTGTAGTGAACGCCAATCAAACAGAAGCAGGGATAAGTACGACTGGAAAAAATAGAAGGCAAGAAACAGTAATCACAAGACGGCTCACGATCAGGACAGTTCAACAGTCACCATGAAAGAATCGTCAATCTACTCCTCTGAGTATAAAGCAGAGTCCTACTCTATCGTAGCATAATCCCATACCCTCAACCAAGCGAAGATGAAGGCGAAGATGGAGACGCCTTCCTTCTTCTCGTTAACGTTTTGTTCTCTGTTAGTGTTCTGTATCTGTACCGTTCCGCTTCTAACGGCGTCGTCTCAACCACTGTTCACGAATTCCCGGAGGATCGTGACGGAACACGGCGACCGAGTGAAGCTGGCCTGTGTGAATTGGGTGTCGCATCTGGAACCCTTACTTGCTGAAGGTCTGAGCAAGCAGCCTGTGGATGTGATCTCCAAACGAATCAAATCGATGGGATTCAACTGCGTTAGATTCACTTGGCCCATTCTTCTCGTCACCGACGAATCTCTCGCCTCCCTCACCGTCAGGCACTCATTCCTCAACCTCGGCCTCCTCGAATCCATCGCCGGCATCCAATCCAATAACCCATCCATCATCGATCTTCCACTCATCCAAGCTTACAAGGTAGAAATACCGATTCTGCACACTTTGATTTCACATGAAATTGTAAGAATCTACGAACTGGAAAATTAGGTTTAATTACGTGATTGATGATTGATGTTGACCAGTGGGTGGTGGAGAAGATGGGGAGGGAGGATTTGATGGTGATACCGGACAACAACATGACGAAGCCGGGGTGGTGCTGCAGTAACTCCGACGGGAATGGATTCTTCGGCGACAAGGATTTCGACCCGGAGCTGTGGTTGGAGGGGCTGAAGAAGATGGCTGCTCTGTTCAATGGAGTGAGCAATGTGGTTGGGATGAGCCTGAGGAATGAGCTGCGAGGCCCCAGACAAAACGTTGACGATTGGTACAGGTACGTACGTGATGTTTACGACGAACGAACAGCCCAATTAGGGTTTAGTCCGTCAATAAAATTACATATCAACATCATTGTCAATATTCCATATCTATCTATGAACTATAATTATATATCTGAACATCAATGGGGGCATTTTCGTACTTTCCCATCCTTTGTGATGAATTCATTTTTATATGTTATTAATTTATTAAAAATATGGAACATCATAATTTGTCATATAATATAATACATTCGCTTCTTATTATTATAATAAGAGACAGATTATTTTTTAGATTTAAAACCAATACATTAATTTTAAATATTATATTTATATATTTTTTAAACTAATTAGTCTAACCTATATGTTGATATATAATATAATGATAAATGTGAATAAATACTTATAACAATGTATTTAGCCTTTTTTAATCTAAAAAGCTTAATTAGCTCTTATGGTAATGATAAGATGTAGTAATTTAAAATCATTATCATGGTATGGGTAAAAGCTTGTCATAAACTTTAAAGACTCAAATATAGGTTAAATTGTGAAAGTAATTTATTTTTATAATTATAAATTTATAAGAAAATGGTTTATTTAAACGATAATGCTTAATTTTCCTTTTTCAATCAAATGTAAAAACAATACACTTGAAATTTTAAAATAAATTAAAAAGTTTTAATAATAATATTTTTTGACCTGATTTTCAATATTTAGAGACAGGATTTTTTTAAACACAAGTAATTTAATTAATATTTTTTTAAACACAATTTTTTTTAAACATAAGAGCTAATTAAGCTTTTTAGATTAAAAAAGGCTAAATAAATTGTTATAAGTATTTATTCACATTTATCATTATATTATATATCAACATATAGGTTAAAAAAAAATTGTGTTTAAACACAAGAATTAAACACAAGTAATTTAATTAGCTCTTGTGTTTAAAAAAAAAATTACTTGTTCTATTTTGGTTGGAAAGCGATGTATAGTAAGAAAAACTTTTTTTACCTTAATTTTTTTAAACCAAATAGACCCATTGTTTATGTATTGGCATGAATTAAAAAGAAATCAAATTGTTTATGATTTAGTAATAGAAAATGTGAACTTTACAATTAGGTCCCAAATAAGAGAATTAATGAACAAAAGGTCCCGAAGATTCTTAAAATTATCATAGGGTCTTAGAAATAGCTACTGAGGTTGTCATTAACAACCTCACCAGCTTTCATTAACAATCTGAGCAGCTACTCCTGTGATCTTATGGTAATTTTGTAAATCTTTAATACCTTTTATTCATTAATTCTTTTATTTAGTTTCCCATAGAAAATCATATCAATGGCCTTGTGATACCCAACGATGGGAAATATTTCAACTTCGGATGGACTTGCATGAAATGAAGCTGAGAGGCGCATGTTTTGGAGTGAAGGTACATGACAAAAGGAGCAGAATCAGTGCATGCAGCGAACAAGGACGTTCTCGTGATTCTCTCTGGCCTTTATTTCGACAAAGACTTATCCTTCCTCAAGAACCGACCAGTAAAGCTGACATTTGAGAGGAAGCTAGTATTCGAAGTACACTGGTACGCCTTCACGGACGGCCAAGCATGGATCCATGGCAACCCAAATCAAGTGTGTGGCCAAGTCTCAGGAAATGTGATGAGACTGGCTGGTTATTTGGTAGAACGAGGCTGGCCATTGTTTGTGAGCGAGTTTGGTGTGGACTTGAGAGGCACCAACGAGAACGACAACAGGTACTTGAGTTGTTTCATGGGTTTGGCTGCTGAACATGACTTGGATTGGGCATTATGGACTCTTGTCGGAAGCTATTACCTCAGGCAAGGTGTTGTTGGAATGAATGAGTATTATGGACTTCTCAACTGGGATTGGCGTGGTCTCAGGAATTCATCTTTCTTACAGAGGATCTCATCCCTCCAATCTCCTTTCCAAGGTATGTATAGATATTCATTTGCCTAAACAAAGGGTTTAATTCAATCATAGATATAAGACTTTAATCTGCATAGTGATATTTTTATCCAGCTGCTGGATTAGAAAGTGTATTTTAAAAAAATCAACACATATTTATCATGAATAACTAATTTTTTTATATTGATAAATTAATTATCATATCATATAAGGATTGGAGGCAGTGGTATATAAAGAAGATTGGACAGTGTGGATAGAAGAGAATCCAAGAACCTCTTTTATGAGATCTAGGTCCTTCGAGTTATTAACGATGCCTTTGAAATCCAAGAATATTTTCTGTATCAAGACTTGAGTGACCTTTGATTCTTTCAAATGCGATAGGGGTTAAAAAAAAGTGGGCTTATATGGATGAATCTTACTGGCCCCACTTCCCTGATCTCTTTCGCTACTTTACTAAACAGCTTTTTCCTCAGAGTCTCCGGTAAGAGAGAGTATGAGAGAAGAAAGTGAAACCAATATAAACGAATTTCATTGGTCCCACCTTCTTCCTCCTCCTTTTGTCTTGCTCACACTTTCTGTCGCATATAGGAGGAAAGAATCCGTGAGAAATTTTGATCCCTCTGCTTAGTTTAATCCCGTTAATTATCACTTCAAACTCTTCTATTGATCCATGCGGCAATGCCTGTATCAGAATAACTAGAACACTGACTCTTTCATCCGACATTCTTCAGTGGTTGAAAGTCTGGTACATATATAGGTTTTTCCTTTCACATGTTTCGTTAAATATTGAAATTTTGATGTATATGCAGGGCCAGGGATATCAGAAAGCAGGCCATATAAAGTGATATTCCATACATTAACGGGTCTCTGCGTGCACAGAAAATCACTGTTTGATCCATTGACGCTAGGATCCTGCTCAGAAGCTGAAGGCTGGAATTACACACCCCAGAAGATCCTAACAATTAAGGGAACATATTTCTGCTTACAAGCAGACAACTTAGGGATGCCGGCAAAACTAGGCATAATATGTTCAGGGCCTAATTCCAAATGGGACATGATATCAGAATCTAAGATGCACCTCTCGTCAAAACTCATGGACAGTTCTTCTGTTTGTCTCGATGTGGATTCCAACAAAAACCTCGTTACCAACGCTTGCAAATGCTTGAACAGAGATTCTACCTGTGATCCTGCGAGCCAATGGTTTAAACTAGTGGACACCACAAGAACTTCAATCTCAACTCAATCATTAACTTTACCCGTAGACTCAAATTCTCACTGGGAATCAGTGAGCTCAATATAAGGCAATGCCAACAATATCATTGTACATAGAGCTCTGACCAATATGGTCTGAAGTTGCACATATTAACCAGATGATGTATTATTAACTTTGTAAGTTATAGAATAGTGATGGCGTATAACTGTACATGACATTTCGGTACGAATAAAACTTACATGTATTGATTAAATTTTTATAAAGTTTTTATTTTTTTTATTATTTACTTTCCCTATGGCGTTAATGAGCCTTTGGCAAAAAGGTACAAGAACAGAAGAGGACAAGTCTTTCTCAGAATTTCCCAAAGGACAATACTTTAATTGAAAGTTTAATCCCAAAATGAAGCAAGGTATATGATTTCAACAGAATTATTACTACCCTAGAAAATAAAAAGGTGAATTCAACAGAATCCGACATCATTTACTCCCCACCAAGCCACTGGTACTACCAAATCCCTTGTCTCTGTTGATTCTTCTTTTCCTTGCCCAGAATTTCCATTTGAAGCAGGTTACAATGGCGCCTGCTAAACGCCTTACATTATCAGCATCACATGATCATGAAGTGATGAAACAAGTTGTTGCAACTCATGCTCCTGTTTATGGACGTATTGATGTTAGACCTCTTCTTAACGTCGTTCAAGATATCTTTCACCGGATAACCACTGCCATCCCTCTCGTTGTTCAGGTATATGAAAGTATTACCCTTTTGCTTCTTCTTTCTTAAAGCTTGTTCTTCATTGATTCTGATAAAATTATGAACAGGGTAAGCGAGCAGACTTGGACGCGTTGGGTGACAATGCTCTTGCTTCTCACATGCTTGATAATTTGTCGCCCATAATCAGCAAAATCTCCTGCCAGGTTTGCTTTCTTGTTTCTTCTTAGTGTGAATGGCTATATGAAAAATGTTTAGGAAAGTGTTTTGTTAACTAACAATAGGAGGTTATTCCATTCTGAAAAGAAATCATGCATGTAAACCTCTAGTTAGCTCTTGGCATTTTTTTTTCACTTTTATAATTACTAAAAATACTTGTTAACAATTTAACATATGTCCCTATAGGATATACAACATAATGATCTGATGTTTTTGGCGCGGGAATAATGTGGGATAAACAGGAACTAAGGAGACATTCTAGGTGCTCGTATCTAACTTTTACAAGACTGCACAGACATCTTTTGCAACGTTAAATAAACATGCTGTGCCCTGAATGAATTTAAGATAACTTTTACCGCTAGTGAGTAGTAACTGTGCAGTTGCCTTTACCACAAAATAAGAGCTAAACCAATAAACAGTTGTCAAGGGTCACAGCGGAAGGAGCTATGTTTCTCTTGGAAATAATACATTTTTGGATTAAAGCATACTTTTAGTTCTTTATGTTTGTGTCAGATTTCATTTTAGTCCTTTAAGTTTAAAAAGTGTACTTTCAGTCCCTCAAACTTAACGCCGTTAGTTTCTCTTAACGGAAAATGCTGACTCATCAAATTTAATCGATAACTGTGCAATAAAACGTTGACAAAACATACTCACATTTTAATTATAATTTAATAATATAATAAATTTGATATTTTAAATTGTGTAAAA
>JANTPZ010127046.1:0-14583 GCA_025593235.1 Vachellia pachyceras | reverse complement strand
GTCCCACATAAGGGATTTATTTATTAAATGGTCCCAAGTTTTAAAATATTTATCAAATGGTCCCAGAGGTGTTGTCAATACAGCGCATGGTGTTGTCAATGCAGCGCATGGTGTTGTCACGTGACAACCCTTGACAACACCATGCATTGCATTGACAACACCTCTGGGACCATTTGATAAATATTTTAAAACTTGAGACCATTTGATAAATAAGTCCCTTATGTGGGACTGTACAGTAAATTTCCCCTTAATAAATGCCACAAAATGGAGGGCAAGAGGGGGTTCTTCTTTCAAGAAGCTGTACAACATGTATTTTTTTTAAAAAAAAGTTGGTTAATATCATATTTCATTATTATAGTTTACTTTAATTTTTTTACCCCTATATTTTCAAACCAAAATCATAGATACTACCAGAAAAATGACATTTAGCGATGGAAAATCCATCGCTAAATGACTATTTTCGTCACTAAAATTAGGGTCGCTAATATTTTCCGTCGCTAAATGAAAATTTTTGATGGAAAATTACTATTTAACGATGGATTTTTCCACCGCTAAATGACATTTTCTGGTAATATATATATATTCTGGTCCCTTGAAGGGTAATATAGTAAAATTGAATTGTTTCTAAGTTGACTTTAGTAAGATCGATTATTTTTTTTATTTGATTTCTAGTTTAATTTATGGTCGATGGATTGTTGATATTTCTGAAAATATAGCTGAATAAGAGAGGTTGGGAGAGAAAGGGTGGCTTCATTTTTTCTTAATTGGGGGAGGTATTTTGATAATTCCATAACAATAGCATGGGCCAAGGCAAATGGCTATTAATGCTTATGTCATTTTTTGTTTTCGTTCTGAATGTATGTTTATGGGTACTTTACACTTTAGAAAAACATAGTGTTTGGCGCATTTTAGATAAAAGTTTATCGGTATATATCTATCACCTTTACCATTTTGGATAAATAGTGTTTTGGTATTTTTACAACAATAGCGTATGCTTGCTCACAATATTTTATAATGATTGTTAGATTATTTTAGCTGCGGTGTCATTTTATTTTATGATAAATGTTTATGAGTGTTTTTACATCTCTAACAAGCTTATGATTTTAGACCCGCTATTGTAGTGAAAATACCAAAACACTATTTAGGAGAAGTCAGTTGAGAAGGAGTCGAAGCTTCCAACGGGATCTGATTTTGGAGTTTTGGTTTTGGGAAGGAAGTGTGGGTGGTATCTGTTTGACTTGGTTTTTTTTTTCTCTTTCCCTCTTACCCGCTATTAGCTTCATCTTCATCATTTGAGGTTGTTAGTGAAATGGTGAAGATGTGTTTTATTCATTTATTTATCTTGGGGGGTCTGAAATCAAAGTTAGAATGCTGGAGTTAGAAATTAATTTTTATGAGTTGTGTTGATTTTACTTTGGCTCTTGATACGGCCGAAAATGTTCATGAACATATTTCAATATGGATTTCTTTCCATCTCGTACAGCATTGTGGTGTTGATATTACTTAGGCTTTTAGAAGGAAATGATGAGAAACTGCTATATATGCACTACTTGTTCTTAATGACTTGTTATTTACTGCCAAGTTAGTTGTTAATACTTCCTCTGAAGTTTTAATTTGATGCTTCTGCATTTTTTTCTGCAGGGAGATTGCATCCATAAAGTGCTTCATAGAATTAAGGCATGACTATTTTTTCTAGTATGAATTGATTTTTGCAGTTTCTAGTTGCCTGTTGCTAAGTCGTGTGAGTGAATTGTGGTCCCTGTATAATATTCTATGTGTGACAGTGAATTATTGTTGGGTTGTAGTAATATGCCTCTCAAACCTTGTATTATTTAATTCAGGATGTTGGTGAAGCTGTTGGGGATACGTAGTTCATATATGCTACTGTATATCCTCTCTCTTTTGTTTTTATTCTTTCTTAAGTGTGTTATGGGGCTTGTTTGGCGGAGTGTTTAGAAAAGCAAAACGCACATTCAACAGTATTTTTTCACAAAAGAGATAATCTCCTTCACATATTTATCTCGATTTGCATAAAAGTACTTCTCTACCGCGTTCCCAAACGATCACATGGTTCTTCATTTTGATACAAGCTAATAAATTGTTTTAGGAGAAAGCTCCCTATGTAGCTATAAAGTAGAGAAACGAAAGGGTAAGTACGAGAAGAATACATGCAATAGCTTGTAACAAGAGATATAGGTGCAATGTTTTCCCCGTATTTGTTAGGCATAGGGTCCAAAATGCTATAGATGAAGAGCAATCTGAGAAGTCGAAAGCACACAAAGTTCTCTCTCACCATTACTCTCTTGGATGATAAGCTTAGTTGAGACATGAAATGGACCTATCAACCATTTGATATACAAAGTTCTCTTTCACCATTTAAGTTTAGTTTACTGTTAAATCTTTTATATATTAGTTGATGTAACAAAGCTGAACAAGTGCTGCAATTTTTACTTCTGTAATGTAACTTGCAATGAAATGAAATATGTACTTCCCCCTTTCTTTGTGCACAACTTTTGGTTTTTTTTTTTGGGCTCTTGACTGAGGTGGAAATATATATTGCCTGGTATTTCTCTGCATTGATAAGTTAAGGTGTTAAAATTGACAAGTGGAGTAGTTTGGATATTATATGATATAAGGTTCTATGCTTGCATTTGTCATGTCTCTGTATTGACGAGTGTTAAAATTGACAAATGGTGTAATTTGGATCTTATCTGATATTAGGTAATATTTTGACATAAAGTGAGTTATTGATAGAATAACACTAACTTGTCAATGTTGGTATCCTCACTTGTCAAAGTCAATTGTCAGTGGAGAAATACTCACTTGTTAATGTTCACACCATCGCTTGTTAATTACTACATCCTAATTTGTTAATTACAGCACCCTCACTTTGACAATGCATGCACCCTGAAATGGTGTTTTTAATGTAAAGTTAATGTTAGTATATACTACTTTTTTGTTATATTGTGATATAAGTTGTTAATGAAAGGGCCTTAACTTGTCAATGCTCACACCATCATTTGTCAATGCTAACATGCATCTAGAGTTAGCGACATATTGGTTATACATCCAACCTTTATGATTATTGAGGGGTTGTGAAATTGGTGCATGTTGTACATCCAACCTTTATGAGATGACCTTCTTTTTCTCCACAATATTGAACTTGTTTGGCATTCCGTTTTGAAAAGTTAAACGTGCGTTTAACAGTGTTTTTCAGTAAAACAAGATAATCTCTTACGCACATTTACTTCACAAGTGGTAAAAACACTTCTTCACCGCCTTCCCAAATGGACCCATTGTTGTGACGGAAATTCACTCTCATGTTAGAATATGTTGTACACAATTCCGAATTTTGAACAAGGGGAAATTGTTTTGTTTCATGGATTATTAGGGTACAATGGTAATTGCACATATAAAATCTCTTTCAATGGAGTCTCTTGGAACTTCTCAATAAGTGAACTTTCTCCTTATACTTTTTTTTTCATTATTTTTCTCTTCCTTGGGCCCAAATGTGATTCCCGCCCCCCTCTCCCCCAAAAAAAAAACTGAATGCCGTAGTGATTTAGCTTCTTCACGATACTACTTGCATGTGTTTGGCAGAGCGTTTGGCAGGGTAAAATGCCATGTTTGAGGGCCAAATCGCATAGTGAAGCCCGAAGGCCTTGTTTGGGTCAGCGATACATGGAATAGCTATTAAGCCGAAGATACCCTTACTGTGAAAGTTAGATTGAGCTTCATAAAAATGGGGGTAATTACAAAAAAAATACTCAAGGGGCCATTTGGAAACGCAATGGATATGTGAAGGAAATTATCTCATTTTATGAAAAAATATTGTTAAACGGATTCTTGAGTTCCCCAAAAGTGTTGCCAAAAGGAGCAAAAAACGTGTATCAAAAGGCGTATTCAATATGCGTTTAGGAGGTAGAAAACCATTCAAACATTTAAGATGGGAGAAAAAATATCAATATCATTAAATATAATCTAACATTTGGCTTGTTTGGTAAAGCGTTAAGAAAAGTCAAACGCACGTTCAATAGTGCTTTTCCGTAAAACGAGATAATTGTTAGGATGACTGTCACACAAGAGGGGGTGAATTGGGTGTTATAAAAATTTTCGTTAAATCAAAGAGTAAATAAAAACAAAGTTATCAAGAGAAAGAGCAAAGCAGAAAAGATGAACACAATGATTTATCCTGATTCGGTCCTCCTAACCTACGTCCAGTTCTCAAAGCTCCTCTGAGACTTTCAATCCACTAATAACAATAACAACATGCTTCTCAAGTTTTTACAATGGGAATCACACTCCCCCTCACGATTTGCACTATAACAGAGACCAGCATGCTCTATTTTCTCAACTCAAACTCAGCACAACAATCTCAAGATCCCAATCTTGAGTTTCTCATGGAAATACAATGAGTTTGGATGAATTAATAGACTCTCTCAAAGAGTGAATAGATAAATATTGAAGCTTTCGGAGAAGTATAATGAATGTTGTGGGATTTCCTCGAATCCACACTCTCTGTTTTGTGTTCGGTGACTCCATATACTTCATCTCCCTTTTTCTCTGTTGGTTGCTTCCTCATATTTATAGATGTTGGCAAAATATATCTGTTGGAGAGGAGCGTTGTATTTTCTGTTCAGTTTTGGCTCTTTGCTCTGCTTTTCAAACTTGATCTACTCTGACAAATTTGTTTGTTGAAAGAGAAAGAATAGCGGTTAGAGTCCTGGCAAGAAGCAAGTATTTGTTGAAGAAGATTAATCCGTTAGAAAGTGTTTTGCTTCCGTTACACTTCAGCTTCAATGTTTGACATTGAACATTTAATGCTTCAATAAATACAGTTCAACTAACGACGGCGAAAATGACCATTAATGCATTTCATCGGGAGATCTTTAGTAGCTTATCCTCGGTAGCTTATCCCTATTCAATAAGTCAACTAACATGTATTTATGAGAGTATGTGAAATTCAAAAAGGTTTAGCATGAATAAGGAAAGTTTCTGCAGAGCGTATGTGAAGCTGTCAGACTTTTATCTGTCAAAGTGCAGTGCTTGAGTATTGCAATGTATATTTAAAAAAAAAAGCTCAATGCTTTAACTCAATGCTGGAGCACAGTATGAAAGTGTTTGAAAAATGATCTCAATGCTCAAGTACTGAAGTACAATGCTTCCAGTAAATTAAATGCTTTTAGTTTGTGCTCGAGCATAGAAAGGATTTTGATAGTAAACCATGTCAATGCTTGAGTATTGGATCTTAGTGCTTGAGCACTGATTATGCTTTTGAAGGTTGCTCGAGCATTCAATGAAAGCATTGAAAAAATAAAGTGTTTGAAACTTTTAATACTCGAGTGCTAGACACTGGTGCTTGAGCATTGTAAGTACTGTTACCTCTTCTAGAGCAATTTTAGAAAGTATAAAAGAAAAACTAAGTTTGAAGCCCGATGCTTGAGCATTAGGTGCCAGTGCTCAAGCATTGGTAATACTTCCTGTCATGCTTGCAGCATTCTATGATAGCACTGCTTGGAAGCTCCTCAGCACTCGAGCACTGAGTCATGGTGCTTGAGTATTGGCTGTGCTTTTGACATTGCTCAAGCATTCCTTGGCAGCATAACTTGAAAAGCTAAGATATGGAACCTGATGTTCGAGCATTGAGTTCCGATGCTCGAGTATTGGCTTGTGCTTGAACTTCTGCTGGAGCATTTGGTGAAAGCATTGCTTGGAAAACTGACTTTTGAACTAGATACTCGAGCACTGGGTGCCAGTGCTCGAGCATTGACAATGTTTTAACTACTTCTCGAGCATACTTGCAAGTATTGTGTTGAAAACTTGATTTCTGGAGCTCGATACTCGAGCATTGAGTCTCAGTGCTTGAGTATTGAGGTCATGGTCTAGAACTCTAGATTTCAGCTTATAGCTCAACTTGCAACAGTCATAACTCTCTCAATTCAACTCTAAACTTTGCATATAATATATCAATGGAAATCCCTACAAGTCTACTTTCACATAAAATAAGAATCAGTCCCAAATATATTATATAAAGAAATTTAATATAGATACAATAGGAAAAGGTCAGAGAAAAAGCGTTCAATTTTGACCACTAAATTTATAAATTTATATCTCCTTCTTATGAAATCATTTGATGTTGTTCTTGTGTCTATGAAACTCATTTTGAGTCTAGTTTCATATAAAAGTGGTTTCACATCAATCGGACTTGTGATTTGGGAGATATGATCAAAATACTAAACATATGTCGACATGAAAGTTAACAGAAGAGGTTGATGCTCGAGTATTAGAATCTTGTGCTTGAGCATCGACTCCCAAAAGGTCAATACTCGAGTATTATAGCCCAACGTTTGAGTGTTGACTCCAAAATCTCAACACTTCAGTTTATGCTCGAGTATTGCTTCAAGTATTACTTCAGGAAACTCCAAAAACTCATTATACTCGAGTATTATGATTCAATACTCGAGTATTAACTTTAAGAATCAGTTATGAGCATCCAAATTGGGCTTAGATAAAAGGTAACTTAATGTATAATAATAAAACATCTATTTGAAATATTTTATCATTCAAAATGAGTTATTTAACCACATCATCCTCCAATTAAAGAATGCACAAACATAATGGTAAATCAATATGCATTGTAAAAAAAAACTTTTTGCTCTTTTATATTTGACATCATCAAAACTATTCATATCTAACAATAATCTCTTTCACATATTTACCTTAGCTTTCGTAAAAGTAATTCTCTAGCTCGTTCCCAAACGGGTACATTATTACATGAATATATGCAAAAATATTGAGGACCCACCACAAGTAGTGGGGTTATGTTATATATTTTATGGTTATGTCATTTATACTCCCATTTTAAACATTTATGGGTATTTTTACATCTGAAAAAACATACGGTGGAGAGAGAAGAGAAATGGACAAAAAGAATGAAGAAAGAGAATTTATTTTAGAGAAAAGTGTGTGCCTCTTGCTTGAATAAAAAGTAATTGATTTTTCTAACTCGAAGTTTACAAAATTCAATTCAAACATGAATTAAGGAAATGCTATTAAACATATGCTATTAATATCACATTTTATTAGTATTTTTTATTAAAAATCATCAATTGAAAATATTAGAGAAAATTAGTCTATTTTTTTGTGATAAGAAAAAATTAATCTTTTAATCTCTATAGTTTTAACTTATTTGTAATTTAGTTCTTAAATTTTGATTAGATGCAACACAGTTTCTATAATTTTTACTCAGCTGTAAATCAATCTTTAAAATTTGATTCTTTACAACTTAATCCCTATAGTTTTAACCATTTTATTTAGTTCATATATTTTAGAAAATACAATTATATATATAATAAAAGGTCAAGAATTAAATTATAAAATAGTTAAAATTATAGAAACTGAGTTAGAGTGAGTCAAAGTTTACGGACTGATTTAAAACTGAGCAAAAACTATAGAAACTGAGTTGTACCGAATCAAAATTTAGAGATTCAGTTACAACTTGATCAAATTTTAAGGATCCAAACATTGATTTTCCCAAAATTTAAAATCTAAATTATTAGTGCATATCCTACAGCAACAATAAAAGGCTAATCCTCATTGATGATAAGAGTAACTTTCCAATCAAAAAGTTACTACATCACATAGTGATAGTGTCCAAGTATTAAACAAAATACATACATACCGTTTTTTTAATTCAAAGGGACAAACACTGATGGTTTGATATTACAAGTAGGGTTAATTCCACGCCCTGCCACTTACAGAAAAATATTCATACCACTAGGTTATACGTAAGTTACTAGATATACACACACTAAATGCAGAAGAACAATATCTATGGGCATATTTCAGGAGGACCACAAGAAAACCTATCCAGATGTGGAGTTTACAGAGCAACATATAGTAATATTAATTTGATTCATATCCTCATAATAATATTAATTTTCTTCATATCATCTAATATATATATATATATATATTCATTTAACCATTTTGGATCCTTATGATATCAAGATGAGATTTTCCATTGAGCTTGCTGGAGAGAAAACCATTGAAAAATTCAGCAACACCTACTGTTTTGAATAGAGCTGGCCTTTGTGGATTAATAAGGCTTGGTGCTGGGCCCACAACTCCACTAAACTTAGGACCATAGAAAGTGGCTATCGACATCCTTTCTTTCTCTGAGCTCACCATTGCCCTGTGCTCTATGCTCTTATAAATTCCATTTGTTACAACCTATACCCAATTCATCATCTTAATTACTTCCTATCACAATCACCATTCTCTCAAATTATATCAATACATAAGTTAAAAAAGGGGCTAAAGTACGCATTTACTTTGAAAGTTTTCATTCAATAGCAATGTTGTTTTGGAAGTGTTTTTGGTTCAATATTGTTTCAAAAGTTTTAAAATGAAGCAATATTATCTCTTACTATTAAAATGTAACAGTCAAAATTAGTTTTTTAATGAATGAAAGAACATTACTATGTTTAAAAACTCCTGAAGCAACAATAAACTAAAAAAAATTCTGAACAAAATTGCTTCTAAACAAAGACTTTTAAAACATAGTTACACCTTAAAAAAAAACAAGGCAAGGATATTACTTTATTGCATTTAATCATCCCATCTTAAAAATCCAAATGCAATTTAAACAAAAACAGTCAAAGAAACAAGTAAATTAACATTCACCCATACAACATGTGCATCATATTGTTAATGTATTCTTTGGAGCAATATGAGATCCATCAATTTTATTTTTAAAGGAGTCTAAATTGACTTAGAAAGAAATAATCCTTCAAAATCTAAATATTGGAACTAATTGAAGGTTTATTTTGGTTGTAAATGAAAAATATCAATATACTTTATCTTTCAAATAAAAAAAATTCTCAAACAACCGGTTTTAATTGCATATATTAGAAAAGGGTTCCATCATTGAGGTGGTTTCGATGTAAATTATTAGAAGACGTATGTGAGGGAAATCAGCACACATTATTTTAAAAATAACTAATTTAACTAATCTTTTTAATATCTATAAATTAATTATCTAACACTTACAATTAATATCGGAATAACTCTTTGTATCAAAAAATATCGGAATAACTCTTAAAAGATTTGCATAAGATTTGGTTATTACCTCTATCATATCACCAATGTTGACCACAAAAGCATTAGGGAGAAAAGTGATTGGCAACCACATACCATCCTTTTTTATCTGAAGGCATCTGTCAACTTGGTTGACTTGAAGGAGGATGGTGAGAACAGCTGCATCTGAATGAGGACTCAAGCCATTCACAAGCTCTGGTTGAGGGCATGGTGGATAATAGTTCATCCTCATTGATTGCCAACCTTCGTCTAATAGCTCCCTCATTTCTTTTTCCACTATTCCGAGTGCTTCCACTAGTATTGCCTCTAGTAACTTCAATGTTAGCTTTCTCATTTCTACACTATAAGCCTCCAAGTCATCCCTACAATAATTATTGGGGACCACCGAATTTGTTATAATAAATACCAATAATTGTTTAGCATGTAAGATTTAGCAAATTAAAATCAACCGGTATTGATCATAATGGAACGAGGTTTTGGGTCACTTGAGTACGGGGTCTCAAGTTCAAGGTCCATGTGAATTCAGAAATTACTTTTAGAAGAGATAAAATCAATTGGGCCTAACGTTGCTCAAATATAACACAATCAGATTACTATATAAAAAAACATTATTTAGCTAATTAAGACTTGGCTTGGTTATGATCTCAATTACATGTAATGAAATTATATTGGTTACAGTTGGTTCTTGAAATTGACACAAAATGTTATACATTTAAATCCATATTTGGGAATAGTTGTATAATTTTTTTAAAAATTACAATAGTTACTGTGATAATTGTAGTTTAAATTCCCACAAAATTAAACTTTATGAGAAAAATATTAGTTATGGCTCATCTTTTAACTAATGGAATGTAGCATGATATGGATATGGCTGCACAGGAGCAATAGTTTAGAGGGTTTTCTATACTTAAAACGTCATTCTACTTCAATTAACTTGTTTTGTATATAACTAAAAATTTTAGGAAATTTGAGTGTGTAGAGAGAGAGAGAGAGAGAGGGTACTTGAATGGGAGAGGAAGATTGGGGAAGAGGTGGGGCTTTCTCAAAGTAGGAGGATGAGTGACCATGTAGAACATATCTGCCCAATCAAGCTTCTGATCCTCACTAACCACAAATGCTTGACCAAACCCTTCTATTTCGTCTGGTGTCTGCCAATATTTCTTCTTCTCTTCCATTGGAAGATAGAAGAACTCCTGGATTCCCTTCTTCACTCTCTCAACTATTGACTCTTCCACTCCATGATTTATCACCTACATCATCAATATCAATATCAATATCAATTATATTTAAAATTATACCAAGTCATGAATATGAATAGTATTGTAATCATCTGATTCTCATCTTTCGAGCTGAATACACATAACTTTGGTAATTTGTAATTTTCTAAAATGGATTGGAGGGTGTTATGTACACGAGCCCAAAAGGAGAGCGATAAGATTCCAAAAGACTAACTTGTGAAGGGAACCGGGTTGCCAACTTCCCTTGCAGTTTCGTTTCATGACACTTCGCTTTACCTCTTGATGGTCGGACCCTCCATGGTAGCCCGTGTTGAGATTATTTGGTAATCTCACCCAAAACTAAGCATATTAGGATTAACAACTCCTTAAATTTATAAACTACAACTTATGAGGCTTCACGACATGGAACTCATATCAGATTAAGTAAAAGACATGAATGTGTGGCCTTGGGTGGGTGTGTGTGAGAGAGAGAGAGACAGAGAGAGGGATGGGGGGAACTAAGAAAGACATAGCAAGACCTGGAAGAAGCCCCAATCTCGGCATGCAAAGTGGAGCTTTTGAATCTCAGAGGCCTTGGAATTTGGAGAAGAGAATTTGGAGAGGTCAATTATGGGAATTTGATGGGAGGAGGAATAAGCAGCGTTGGATGGGAATAATGGAGAATCATGATCTTCTTCTTCTTCTTCTTCATGATGATGACGAACATATCTTGAAGGAACTTTGCTTAAAGACTCTTCTGCCAATTCCTTCACTGAAGGAACCAGAAGTGAGCCTCTTAACTTGATTCCACCTTTTCCTTCCATCTCTCACTCCAAACAAATGAACTAACTTCTTGGCTTCTTTTCTCATTTCCTACTCTTTAAATAGCTGTACGTCGGTTCCTGTATTTGTGTGTTTTGAAGTCATTTGCAAGCTCTGAGTAGGAAGAGACTCCAATGTTGGGTAAAATTAGGTTTTTCAGAGATATCAAGGGTTAAAAGGTTTTCTTGGGGAAATTACTCATAAGTTTTAGGTAAGAAAAATTAAATAGTTAATATGCAAAAGGGTTCATGCACTTATACTAAAAGTACATTAAATACTATGTGCTTTTTACAACTGCAAAAACACTCATAAACATTGAACATAAAAACAAGTGTTAGAACATCTGAATATAATCAAATATAATTACATATGTATATATAAAAATAGTGTGGACCCAACCACAAAAAGTAGTAACATTATGTTACATTTAACGTTCATGTCACTTTTGCAACAATTTTGAATTGTCATGGGAATTTTGCACATCTAAAAAGTATATAGTGTTGAATAAACTTTTAGTAAAAATCATGAATGTTTTTACACCTTAACAAAATATTAGATACCGATTGGTTGAAAGGAATTCAATTTTTTTCAAGTGTCACGTAAAGGACATTACTTGTAAATGCAGAAGGATGACTTATATAAGTTGTCCAAATTTGACTTATAAATAATGCAGACTTATAGATATACAAGTTAGACCCGTAAATATGACTTTTTTATGCTTATCTGTATTTATTTTCTTACTTGGAACTTATGAATAGTTTCCTCTTTATTATTAACTTTCATCTGTTTGCTATTAAATTCCATAAAAGGTCAATGTTTTATTGCAAAATAAAATCATGTTGGCTATATACAAAGTTTTCGTAAATGCCAATGGGCTCGTTTAACATTCCATTTGGAAAAACCAAACGTGCGTTTAATAGTATTTTTTTATAAAATGAAATAATCTCCTTCACAAATTTACCTCGCAAATGGTAAAAGTACTTCTCTACCACGTTGTCAAACGGGACTCATAGCTGATGTACGGGTTTGATTTGAGTAGACTCTTTGAAAGAAATTTCCTAATTTGAAAAAAGTGCTTACATTGCATAAAGACAAAATTTCCTATGTGATATTTTATTAGTAGTTTGTGGCGGATCATCGATTCAACTTTTTTTAAGTAAAAGTTACAGTAAAATTTTGATTATCAAAAATCAATTAATCAAATGTTGATTGTGATAATAACGTTCACTGAAATAACATCCACCAACCGCTATGTCTTGCTGTGCAATGGAATCTCATTCACAAAAGGAGAAAAAATTGTTCGCAATTATTTGTGCAATGGCCTTTTACTGTTTTTTTTCTTTGGGTTAAATTAATTTTTCGTCCCCATTATTTCCTTTAATTTGGGTTTTGATCCCTGTAAGTTCAAAGCCTCGTTTTTTGTCCCTGAAGTTTAGTATATATAAAATCGTTAGTCCCTATAATTTTAAAACGACCTAAATCAGAGGTTAACCGGTTAAAATTGCTACCCTGTCGCTAAAGTCATTATTTTTGCTGATGTGGACTGATGACTGGATATGGTCAATACTTACATGGACGGGTTAAACCTACTTTTTGTCCCTATAGTTTGCCATGATTTAAGTTTTGATCCTTGAAGTTTAAAAGCGATGGTTTTGACCCTTAAATTTACTCTGTCAAAAACTGTTAATCCCGTAATTTTAAAAGGATTTAAACTCGATATTAACACTGTTAATTTTACTTATGTGTCATTGACTCTATTAATTATGGTGAAATAGCTTAATAACCCAAAAATATTACATTCCACTCTGAATAAATAATTGACTCCATTGAATTCACCACCATATAACTCAATAGTTAAACCTATTTGTTCAACACCTTTTGATTTCGCATTTTGAAAATGAACATCCGCTCTAACAATTAAGTCTCATGTCAAGATATCTGATAAGAAAATATGAATAATCAATCTTATTTATTTCGTACCTTTCGCTCAATAAGAAAATGAGTCAAATTCTACGGGATTAAACCTATGGGACATGATCCTTGTATATCGAATCATCCATATAATATACAAAAAGAAACTCACAATATTTGATATCTCTCTCTTTGAATGAAATCTTAATTCCAATGACTGTTTCATTAGATATCTTGACGCGGAGAAGGAATTGTTAGAACGAATGCTCCTTTTGAAAAGTAGAATCAAAATATAGTGTCAACCGAGCAAGTGTAACTGTTGAGTTCTGTGATGACAAACTCAATAGAGTCAATTATTTATTAAGAGTAAAATGTAAGATTTTTGGATTAGTAAGCTGTTTTACCATAATTAAAGGAGTTAGTGATAGTGATACATAAGCAAAATTAATGGTGTTAATATCATGTTTAAGTCCTTTAAAGTTACTGGAACTGATATTTTTAGATAGAGTAAATTTGTGGAATCAAAACCACTACTTATAAACTTTAGGGACCAAAATCTATATTTAGATAAACTATAGGGATCAAAAGTAGATTTAACCAATCTATAACATTAATCATTTCCAGTTATCAAGCTGCGTCAACAAAAATAAAAACATTAGCTACATGTAAATAATTTTAACGGTTTTAACCTTTTATTGTGATTTTTCTTAAAAACTATATGGACTAACGTTTCAAACGGATTAAACTTTAAAAACTAAAAACACAATTTTAAAATTATAGGGATCAAAATCTAAATTGAAAAAATTACGAAGGCCAAAACTTAGTTTAATCATTTGCTTTTCTTTCTCATTTTTTGTGAATAATGTGGATTGGCAAACGGTTTTCTCCATATGCACTATTGGGTCAGGGTTGTTGAAAGCTATTGACCTGAAACATGCATTCTCTTGGGATTTGATATTTTTCACCGAACCGAATGGAATCAACATATATATATATATATATATAGTATTACCGTCATATTTAACATAAAACATAAAAGTGAGTTGATATTTTGAGAAGATTAAAATATTTAAATCCATTATATAATTAAAACATATATTCTAAAATACTTAAATATAACACTAGATTATATAGTCGTTTACAAATAAAATAAATTAGTTTAAGAAAAAATAATACATATATCACTTATTTGAATTACTTAATCTTCCAAAAAATCAACTTACTCTTATATTAAGAATCGAATATTGTAATATTATTCGCTTAAATATTTAATGTTAGATAATCAATTTGGATTGATTAAAAAAATAGTTAAATTACTTATTTTGTAATAATTGTGTTGTTTTGAAAAAAAAAATAACCTCTTTCATGATTACAGTTTTGATAAAAATTTCCTAACATGTTCAATTAATTTTAATTAAATCATTATACATTTAAGTGACAGTATCAACTGGGATATTATATTTAGGATCAAATACAATATATAGCTTAGAGGTGGGCCCAACCCGTCAGCCCGCCTACATTAGGAGTGTTTATT
>JANTPZ010127044.1:0-17173 GCA_025593235.1 Vachellia pachyceras | reverse complement strand
GGGACTTTTACATTTGTTCTTGCATTGGAAATGGCTAATGTTTAATGGCCATTACATTCTCCATTGTGTAGGCAAGAATAGTGTTCAAGATGGTGATTTTCAAAGTAACCAAGACAAGTCACAAAATCAAGAACAAGTTGAGGAAAAGTAAAGCCTAAAGGTAGCAAAGATTTCTAACTTTACTTAACATGTGAAATTATTCTAATGATGTGTATGACTTGATGACATTGTTGAATGTGTTTATGAGTAACATTATGCTATGGCCATATGCATTGAGTATGTGCTTGGTACACAATTTGACTTTGTTACTTATGTTATGAACTTAAAGCATGTCATGCAAACTTTTCATGTATGTTAGTAAGCTTTGCTATTGAGATTTCCAAAAATCTCACTCTCCCCCACTAACCATTTCTAGGTGCAAGTTCATCCAAGGGAAAAGAGAAGGTTATGGAAGCATGAAACTAAATTTATAATGCCTTCTTTGATGATATTTTGGTTATGTATTAATATGATGTTTTAGTTTTAAGTTGGCATGTATATGTGATGTATATATATATATGCACATATGGTTGATATATTCTAGTTAAGGAACCTCAATTGCATGCTTAATCATGGTTAAGAAAGAAGTAGAAGTTAGGGTTTCAAATGGCAAAAGTTTGAAGTTGGAAAAGTTGATGAAATGTTAAAGTTAAGTTAATTAAACCCCTAACTTTGGGCTAATGAGAAACAGAGCAAATGAACTCCAAATGGAATGAAAGTTTACAGAAAAATAGTTCATATTGCGAGCTTCAAAGAACACTAAATTTGGAGTTTTGTACAGAAAGTTATTAAGTTTCAAAGTTTGAAGAAAATCACTGAAAAACCTGGGAAAAATAGAAAAATGACCAAGTGTACAGTACATTTTTACGAATTAAAATGTATCATTTGGGAAAGTAAATGACTCAAGGAGTATTTTTTCCCTTGTAAAGGAACTTACAAGCTTCAAATAGAAATTGAAAGCACTCAATTTCGATTTTTCTACAATTAGTTATGAATTTTCAAAGTTAGTCCTAAAACCAGTGAATAGTAACTTTCAAAAACTTGAAAGTTTTCAAATTGAAACTTTTGGACCCTTTGATCATAATGAGGCTTCCTTTCGATTCTAATTCACTTTGTAATGAAGCTAAGGGGTAAGATAAGGAGTGTCACAAGTAGAGGGCTGACAGACGGCTTAAAACATAAAAGAAAGAATATAAATATGCAAAAGGAAGAAAAAGAAAAGGAACTGAGGGCAAGCAGTAGTTCACACTAAACTCAGACCTTCAGAGAAAGAAAGAAAGACATGTACTTCATGATGCAAATATGGGGAAGGGGTAAAAGAACTAAAAATGAGCGGTAGTTCACACTGAACTCAAGAAAAAGAAAAGGAACTGAGAAAGAGAGGTAGTCCGCCCCGGACTCAAACCTTCAGAGAAAGGAAAGAAGACATGCAAGATATGATGCAAACATGGAGAAAAGAAATTTATTTATAAAAACTAGCACTTACAAAGAGTGGAGGAAAAGGGATACAAAAGGCAAAGGGATACAAGAGGGATGAAGGGAGTGTGTGATCTCTAAAACGCTCTCTAAGCTTCTACCTTTCCTCTTAATGGGCTTCCACTTATATAGAATTTTAGAAAGTCACTGTACATGTTTATTGGAAACTTGTTGTGACCTACATTGTTACAACAGCACTATTATGCCAATGTTATCATGTTTATGCCAACGTTATGATATTTTTACTGACATTATTTGTTGATACCTTATTTTAATGATAAAAAACCCCAAAATATGACAGGATTTGGAGACTGGTTCAAGGTTTTGAAACTGTGTTGGATTTGTCAGAAAAGTTTTTAAAATCGAGTCTCAGGTTTTTGCAAACACAAGTTCTATAACTAACTTTCAAAACTAGATTTTAAAACTGGAAGTTTTGAAAAGAAGTTTTGTGACCAAGTGCAAAAACTCAAGTCCTAAGTTTTCAAAACTTGAAGATCCATAATGTGCAATCAAAACTGAAAGTTAAAACTTGAGATTTTAACTTCAAGTTTTCTCATCACATTATAGAACTTGAGTTCCATATTTTTCAGAACTCAAGCTCCACAACTATTTCATAGAACTTCAAGTCAAAACTTGAAGTTTCAGCTTCAAGTTTTGCCATCACGCTATAGAACTTGAGTTCCATGTTTTCAAAACTTGAGTTCCATAACTGTCTCTCAAAACATGATTTAAAACTGGAAGTTCTGACTGGAAGTGTTTTCCAAACTCAAATTCCATATCTTGCGAAATTTTATCAGTTCAAAAACTCAATGTTCAAACTCGAGTCCTCTCTGGAAGTTTTCAAAACTCGAGTTCCTGAGAATCAGAAGTCAAGTATCGAGGAACTTTTTAACTAAACTGTTTTAGAACTCAAGTCTTCATTTTTATAACTTGAAGTTTTATAACTAGACTTCAAAACTTGAAATCAAAACCTGAAGTTTCAAATAAAAGTTTTTCAACTGCTCTTCAAAACTTAGTTTGCAAACTCGAGTTACCGATGGAAGTTTCTCAAACCTCAAGTTGTGTTTCTGAAAACTGGAAGTTTTACAACTGAGTTATTAATTCCTATGTGACAGAACTCGAGTCATAGAACCTTGCAAACTCAAGTTCCCTTCTCTTTGACAAAGCTTCTGACATAGCTGCACCTAACGACTGCCGAAGCTTTTCTTTTTCTTGTTGGAACATTTTCAATATTACCTAACCTCATAAATGCACTTTAGCTCTTTCATTAAACTACCCAGAACGTCCTAAGAATGAAGTGAAGCATTAATGTCTTCCGGTGTGACAGTTGAACGAGCATTTAATACAACATTTATGATAGACGAACAAACGAAGCTTCTCTGAGTAACGGACATGAGCATCTTTCTAACCGCTACTTAAAATCAGAACAACGACTATTAAATGAAATATCGTCTATAAATGAGGTAGCTCTGGAGATAGAAAGAATTGACGAAATAGCTTGAAATCGCATACTGTCTGTTATTACGTTTTCTGTCATTTTGTAAAACATATTCTTGTGAGCTTCAGTATTTGACCATCCACTCTTACGAGAGAGTTTGCTTTGTCATTCTTGATTGTACTTCTGTGAGATATTCAAGGTTGGAATCTTGAATTTGTTGGGTTGAAATTGAGTCGGAAAACAGAGCACTAGGGACTCTGTTTTAGTGTATGTTGTAAGGGGGAATGAGTCTCCTGTTGTAAAGGACTGGTGTGCCTGTATTGTTGTTGGATAGTGGATTAGAAATCTCATAGGTGCTCTGGAGACTGGACGTAGGTTATGTGGACCGAACAAGGATAAATTGCTCGTGTTCATTCTTCTCTCTGCCTTCCTTGGTAACATTGTTTAATTTCAGCAATTTCATTTTAATTTTTTAAACGTGATCAATTAATCCCCTCTTGGTCAAATCTTACACTAACATTTGGTATCAGAGCAGGTGTCTTGTGTAAAGGACGTAACTATCTCAAGAGTTAAGAGTGATCATGGCATGATTTAGCGCACACATTATCGCAGATAGAGCATCCATCACCAGACTACTGGCATTCAACAGCCAGAGATTTTCCTTCTGGAAAATCAAGTTTCAAAACTTCATTCTAGCTACTGACTTAGATCTATGGGATGTTTTTGAAACAGGTAACTTTATGCCTATGAAAAATGATAAAGACCAATTGATTCTGAAGACTCCAGCTGAATTTGATGATGAGGATAAGAAGAAGATGCTCCTGAACAGAAAAGCCATATTAATGCTGCAAGCAACCCTGAACGAAGATGATTTCTTCAGAATATGTCCTCTCCCTTCAACCAAGCATATGTGGAAAGCACTGGAGATTGCATATGAAGGAACAGAAGCTGTAAAGGAAAGTAGAATCAACACAGTGACCATTGAGTATGACTTACTTAGAATGAAGGATGGCAAAATGATTGCAGAATTTCAAATACGTCACACTCATTTAATAAACAAGTTGGCCATTCTCAGAAAAACATACAATCAATGCTCCCAAGTGAGAAAGATTCTCAACGTGCTATCCAACAAGTGGGAGGCGAAAGTGACAACCATTGAAGAATCCCGAGGATAGTCAATGACTTCGGTGGCAGCATTGTTTAGCAGCCTTGCTGAGTACGAGAGCAAGCAAAAATTTAAGAAAGAGCTGTCCAACATCGAAGAAAAGAAGAAAAAGGGGCTTGCACTTAAAACGATAAAAGAAAAGGAAAGAGAGCTTCAAACAGAAGAAGATGAGGAAGAAGATGTAGAATATAAAGAATTGGCTGTGGTTGTTCGTAAATTCAGACGAATGTACAAAAGAGATCAAAACTTCCGAAGATCTTAGAAAGGATGTTCCAGCAAGGTTGTTTGCTATGAGTACAACAAACCTGGTCATGTTCAAGCTGATTGCCCACAGATTGCCAATCAGAACAAAGAGAAAGGGAAGGAGAAAAAGAAGTTCAAATGTTTCAAAAAGAAGAAAGCGTATGTCTCTGGAATTTGTGGTGACAGTTCATCGGATGAAGAAAGTGATGCAGAAGAAGAAGCTAACCTCTGTCTCGTAGCTTAGGAACACTCAGAAACAGAGAAGGTAAATGATGTTGAACCTAGTTATGATGAATTGTGAGCTGATTATAATGAAATGCGTGATGAATTTTTGAAATTTGCCAAGGAATTATCTTTTCTCAAAAAGAAAGTAAAAGAACTTGAAAAACCAATTGAGTACCTGCCGCTGAATCTGTGATTGTTTATGTGTGCTCTAACTGTGATATTTTGGAAATTGGGAATGAGAAATTAACAGAAACTCTTGAAAAGTTTACAAAGGGCAGTGAGATGCTACAAGTGACTTTAAAAATCCAACAAGTTACAAATGATAGAAGCGGCATAGGATATGATCCTTCAAAAGATTTCCAAAAAGGAAAGAAGAAAAATGGCAAAAAGAGTTATTGAAAGTTTTTTCAAAAATCCGTACATACATATGAGCCATTTGCATTTTGTAGTTATTGCAACAGAAAAAGGCATCGGACTACTTCATGTTACTTTAGGAAGAAGAAAGCCCTAGGAACTTACAGGTGGGTACCTAAGGGGACTTATATTCCAAAGGTGCCAAATACTAACCCAAAAGGACCCAATAAAACTTGGGTACCTAAGACAATTATATGATTCTTTTGCAGGTTTGTCTTAGAACATCTAAGTCAAGCAAGTAGTAAATCGATAGTGGATGCTTTAAACATAAGATAGGTGACAAATATAAGTTTGTTAGCCTAAAAGCAAAAGAAGGAGGAAAAGTAAGTTTTGGAGCCAACCAATCTGGCAGGATTGTTGGAGGTGGTGTGGTCAACAATGCAAATGGAGCACTGGTGAAGGATGTCTATCATGTAGAAGGATTATGTCACTATCTGTTAAGTATGAGTCAAAGTACTAATAAAAACAATTGGGTGATCTTCGATTCCCAAGAATGGTTCATCATCAAAAAGAAGGATCTACCCATCAATAAAAAAGAGTTAAACATCCAACTCTGAGCTCCAAGGGATGGTAAATGTTATAGCATTGATTTAGAAAATGATTTTTCTAACTCTTGTTTAATTAGTCAAGCTCATGAGAGCCGTTTATGGCATAAACGACTAGCACATGTTAATATGAATCAGCTTAACCGATTAATCAAAAATAAATTAGTTCAAGGGCTTCCGAAATTAAGTTTTAAAAACGATTTGGCTTGTGATGCTTGCCAAATAGGAAAGTAAACAAAATCATCTTTTAAATCTAAGAAAGAAATTTCCTTAAAGAGGCCACTTGAACTACTTCACATGGACTTAATGGGACCAGCTAGAGTTAAGAGTCTAGGAGGAAATCTTTATACTCTAGTTATTGTTGATGATTTTTCAAGATTTACTTAGACTATATTTCTTGCTTCAAAGAATGAAACCTTTGAATTGTTCACTATATTTACCAAAAATGTCCAAAATGAGAAGGGTATGTCTATTGTGTCCATTAGACAAATCATGGAGGAGAATTCAAAAATGGAGATTTTGCAGCATGCTGTGAGAATGAAGGAATCAACCACAACTTCTCAGCTCCAAGGATCCCGCAGCAGAATGGAGTAGTAGAAAGAAAGAACCGAGTACTTGCATACATGGCAAGGGTAATGATGATAGAAAAGAAGGTGTCTCATGTGTTCTGGGCAGATGCTCTTAGTACAACATGTTATATATCCAACAGAGCCTACATCAGAACAGTATTGTGAAAGACACTATATGAACTATTCAAAGGAAGAAAGCCAAACCTATCTCATCTACATGTGTTCGGTAGCAAGTGATTCATTACAACAATGGCAAGGATAACCTCAGTAAATTCAATCCTAAATCTGATGAAGGTTTATTTCTAGGTTATTCTAATAGAAGTAAGGCATTTAGAGTTTTCAATAAACGTACTTGTGTAGTTGAAGAATATGTGCATGTGGTTTTTGTTGAAACTGAACCTCAAACAAAACCTGATTTTGATGAAGAAATTGTTATTTTAAAAGGTTTTGAAAACGTGAATAAGGATAGTTTAACTAATGATTAACAAATACATGATTTAGAAAAGGATCAATTAGATGAACATCCTCAATCCCCTCAACCAAAAGCTAGAAGTACAACCGCAATCATCCTATCAATCAAGTGATTGGTGAAGTTAACGAGGATGTACAAACAAGAAAAAGATTTTTAAATGAGGCTCAATTTTCTGCTTTTATTTCAAAAATAGAGCCCAAAAATGTTGAGGAAGCTTTGTCTGACAATGATTAGATTATAGCTATATAAGAAAAGCTAAACCAATTTGAAAGAAACCAAGTTTGGGACTTGGTACCCCGACCAAGTGATCATCCGGTTATTGGTTCAAAATGAATATTTAGGAATAAACTTGATGAATCCGGAGTCATTGTCAGGAACAAAGTAAGATTGACAGCTAAAGTCTAAACTAGATCATGTGTTTAAACTTAAGAAAGCACTTTATGGCTTAAAACAAGCACCTAGAGCATGGTATGAAAGATTAAGTAATTTCTTAATCAAGAAATGTTTTGTTAGAGGCAAAGTAGATACAACATTGTTTATCAAGCATTCTAAATCTGACATGTTAATAGTACCAATTTACGTTGATGATATCATTTTTGGTGCCACTAACAATGATCTTTGCCAAGAGTTTGTCAAGACTATCAGGCACAATTTGAGATGTCTATGATAGGAGAACTCAGTTTCTTTCTAAGATTGCAAATCAAACAAAGGAAGAATGGAATCTTCATTAGCCAAACGAAATATTTAAAGGAGCTTTTGAAGAAGTTTGGTATGGACCAGTACAAGAGTACTGATACCCCTATAAGCTCTACTGCACTACTTGATGCTGACATCAATGGCAAGGATCATAATATCAAGCGATATAGAGGGATGATTGGTTCATTGCTTTATCTCATAGTGAACAGGCCATACATTCATTTCAGCGTTGGGATGTGTGCACGTTATCAAGCAGCACCTAAAGAATCACATGCTGAGAATGTGAAAAGAATCTTCACATATCTTGTCAGTACCATTGATCTTCGAATATGGTATCCCAAGGGAACTAACGTGGAGCTTATTGCTTACTCAGATTCTGATATGTAGGCTACAAGACTGATAGAAAGATTACAAGTGGCCAGTGTCAATTCCTTGTAGGATCACTGGTATCTTGGTTCAGCAAGAAGCAATCAACGGCATGACTATCTTCAACTGAAGCTGGATACATTGTTGCTGCAACTTGTTGTGCTCAAGTGCTATGGATGAAGCAGCAATTACAGGATCTGGGAATGAACTTCATAGAAATTCCCATCCTATGTGACAATACTAGCACTATCAATCTTACCAAGAATACAGTGCATCATTCTTGAACAAAGCATATTGATATACGTCATCATGTTATTCGTGATCATGTACAAAGAAAAGATGTCAAGGTCATGTTCATACCTACTCATCTTCAAATAGCTGACATCTTCACCAAACCATTGGCTAAAGAACAGTTTATGAACATCAGAAGGGAATTGGGAATGGTGAACCCAAATAAACTGTAAGTAATGTTGATTTATTGTTGTTTTGATGAATAACCATATACTAACTTAAGCATCAGAGAGTTCTCAGAAGGTTTTGTAGGTCTTAGGTTTATTTATGAAAGATCATTAAGGAAGAGATCCTGCTTGAAAAGAAAATTATTGGAAACATGTGATAAAACTCGAGTCCAAGAAGATAGTAAACTCGAGTTCTGCGCTTAAAAGATCAAAAGCTCAATAGAGAATCAAAACACGAGTTCTGGGGATAGCTAAACTCGAGTTTCAGCAAGTAAGAGAGAACTGCAAATCAGAACTGCAAGTTTTATCTGTGAGTTCAGGTAAAACTCGAGTTCAAAAATCACAAAACTCGAGTTCTGGTAAGTATTTCTATGACTCTTCATCTTCAGGTTATGAAACTCGAGTTCTTACAAGTCCAAACTTGAGTTCTTAAACTGAAAATACTTATGTGTGTTAAAACTCAAGTTCCATAGAATTGAAACTCGAGTTCCATAACTGAATTTACATTTTTGGCTTTCGAAACTCGAATTCTGGAATGGCCAAAACTCAAGTTCTGATGAACTCAATATTTAACCCCTTTTCAATCAAAACTTGAACCCTAACCCCTGTCTTCACATTTCGAATTCCCTCACTAAAATTTCAAAATCAACCGTTATATCCTCTCAAAATCGTTGTATCCCAGTCGAAAGTGTCCATAAATCATATCCCACAAACTCACTTCCCATTATTTCATTTTCGCCGTTCAATTTAGCACTCGACTCTATCGAATACCTATTCTCTCAAATTTGCATTTTCTTGCTTCATATCCAAAATCAGCCACGGCACGTACAAAATTTCACCAGCCAAGCACTCCAGAGTCTCTAGAAGACACTTCCATTACTCCTTCACACACCCAATCTTCATCCAAACGTTCACGCATTGCAAAGCCTTCAGAAGAGGAAATAGAGGTTCCACTAGTTAAGAGAATAAGAACAAGGCAACCCAAATCGATTTTGAGCAAAAAGGAAAAAGGCAAAGTACCAACAGTCTCATCCTCTGAGCCTGAAGCCACGACCACTGAACCATCACAGATGGAGCCTACTGCTACTGAGCCAACCCAAATACATCCCTCGAACTTAGAGACAAAGGGTGTGTCTCCTCCTCATTTGGCTTCTTCTTAAAGGCAAGAACAAAGGAGTTACCAAAACCTCCTCCGTCATTCAATGCTAAGCTGCTAATGCTCACCTCTTCTATAAATACATTTGAAACTAGAGCCTTATGCTCTGCTATCTATGTTGATCTAAATGCAGTAAATAAATTATTGGGAATAGATGTCAAGCCTTACTTAGGACACTATGAGAAACTAGTCAATTTGAATCGTGAATACACCCCTGATATTATTCAAATATTTTATAGCAATATGAAGGAGAATAATGTAATGGGGAAGAAAGGGACGGTTCATGAGTATGGGCTACAGACATTCATGAGAGGAGACCCTATTTACATTACTGATGATATGCTCAATGCAATTATGGGTACCTATGAATATGATAAGGCTTTAAAGGAATTCTCAAATGTTGAAGTGCAAAAACTATTAAAGCCTGATGAGGTAGTGGGTGATGAACTAAAATTTGAGCTATCTTCTATACTTGTGCTACAGACGTTCACTATATCTAATCCCGGTGTCTGATCAACAAAGGAAAGAACTATACTCATCTGTCCTCCTTTGATTGTCAGTTTCTTGCAACTATCATGTCTCTGGAGAAGAGAAACATTGGACAAATGATATTCAATGAGATGAGAAAGTTGGTCACTTCCAAGTCCAAAAAGATGCCTCTGTCCTATGCTTGCTTAGTTTCAAGAATCATGGAACTGTATGATATTTGGTATCTTATGGATAATCAGCTGCCAGTATCTGCAATCAAATTTGCTAAGAGTCATTTTCACATAATGAACATCACTGTTATGATGCCTCAATCAGTGGCAGCAACACCTAAGAAGAGAAAAACCACTTCTGCTACTTCTCGAGATCAGGATGAGGCTCAGTTCTCTGCACCAGAGCAGGCTCACTCTACTCTGTCATTTGCTCAGGTGGCTATTCAAGCATATATGGAGACAGAATTCAAGAGATTGGGAGAAGCATTCACTGCTGGGCTACAGAGCACCACTTAGGGAGTAATCCAACCATTCATGGAGACTGAGTTCCGAAAACTTGGAAAAGCATTCATAGTTGATTTTCATAACAATGCCCAGGGGCTTATGATTGCACTGTTAAAGAAAGCTATGGAGTATTTCTTTGGGGAAGGAACTTATAGATGACATGGAAGCCTTGAAGAGTTCTGTTGCATCATTAGAACAGAACATGAGTTCCTTGGCTAGCTCAGTAGTGACTCTGGATTCCAGACTCTTGTCCATTGAAGAATTCATCAGAAGAAATCCTTAGACTTCTACTGTTGCTGCTTTTCCTAGTTCTGAGCCTTCATTATTAGAAAAATTAGTGTCTCTGATTGATTTTGCTATCTCTACTCAACCTGAAGATCCTGTTCCTACACTTTTTATAACCTCTGAGACCACTTCCCCTCCTTATCCTGAACCTTCTGTACCTTTACCCTCAGAGACTCCTAACCTGCCATCTTCCTCTCCTCCTCACCCTCTTTGACTGATGACAAAAAAGGGGAGAAGTATTCTGAGTTCATATGTTTACTATGTTTACTATTCACATGTTTTTATGTATTTTTAGGATTATGGCCCTTTGCTGCTTAGGCTTGTTGACTCTGGGATTATGGGATTTTACTATCATTTTGTGAAGTCTAGTCTACTACTACTGTCAATATTTTCTGATTCTTACTATTATAATCCTGAGTTTATGATCTCTGAAAATTTGAAGTTATGGTTTTGTCATCATCAAAAAGGGGGAGAATGCTGATTCCTTGTTTTGATGATAACAAAACCCATAAAATATAGCAGGAATTGGAAACTGATTCAATGTTTTGAACTATATTGGATTTCTTAGAAAAGTTTTGAAACTCGAGTCTCAGGTTTTTGCAAACTCAAGTTCTATAATAGACTTCCAAAACTAGATTTTAAAAATGGAAGTTTTGAAAAGAAGTTTTATGACCAAGTGTAAAAACTCGAGTCCTAAGTTTTCAAAACTTGAAGATCCATAATGTGCAATCAAAACTGGAAGTCAAAACTTGAGGTTTCAACCTCAAGTTTTCTCATCACATTATAGAACTCGAGTTCCATATTTCTCAGAAATCGAGTTCCACAACTGTGTCACAAAACTTCAAGTTAAAACTTGAAGTTTCATCTTCAAGTTTTGCCATCAATTTATAGTACTTGAGTTTCAAGTTTTCAAAACTTGAGTTCCATAACTGTCTCTCAAAACTTGATTTGAAAACTGGAAGTTCTAACTAGAAGTTTTTACAGAACTTGAGTCTTGCTGTTTTCCAAACTTGAGTTCCATATCTTGCGAAATTTTATCATTTCAAAAACTTGATGTTCAAACTCGAGTCCTCATTGGAAGTTTTCAAAACTCGAGTTCCTGAGAATCAGAATTTGAGTCTCGAGCAACTTTTTAACTGAACTGTTTTAGAACTCGAGTCTTCATTTTTATAACTTGAAGTTTTACAACTGGACTTCAAAACTTGAAATTAAAATCCAAAGTTTCAAATAAAAGTTTTTCAACTGTTCTTCAAAACTTAGTTTGCAAACTCGAGTTACCGATGGAAGTTTCTCAAACCTCAGGTTCTATTTCTAAAAACTGGAAGTTTTACAACTGAGTTATTAATTCCTATGTGACAGAACTTGAGTCATGGAACCTTGCAAACTCGACTTCCTTTCTCTCTGACAAAGCTTCTGACATAGCTGCACCTAACGACTAACGAAGCTTTCCTTTTTCGTGCTGGAACATTTTGAATATTACCTAACCTCATAAATGCACTTTAGCTCTTTCATTAAACTACCCAAAACATCCCAGGAATGAAGTGAAGCATTAATGTCTTCCGACGCGACAGTTGAACGAGCATTTATTACAACATTTATGATAGATGAACAAACGAAGCCTTGTGAGTAACGGACACAAGCATCTTTCTAACAGCTACTCAAACTCAAAGCAACGGCTATTAAATGAAATATCGTTTATAAATGAGATAGCTCTGGAGATAGAAAGAATTGATGAAAAAGCTTGAAATCACATACTGCCTGTTATTACGCTTTCTATCATTTTGTAAAACAAATTCTTGTGAGCTTCAGTATTTGACCATCCACTCTTATGAGAGAGTTTGCTTTGTCAATCTTGATTGTACTTCTGTGAGCTATTCAAGGTTGGGATTTTGAATTTGTTGGGTTGAAATTCAATCGGAAAACAGAGTATGAGAGACTCTGTTTTAGTGCGTGTTGTATGGGGGAGTGAGTCTCCTTTTGTAAAGGCTCGATGTGCCTGAATTGTTGTTGGATAGTGGATAAGAAATCTCATAGATGCTCTGGGGACTGGTGTAGGTCAGGTGGACTGAACAAGGATAAATTGCTCGTGTTTATTCTTCTCTCTGCCTTCCTTGGTGACATTGTTTAATTTCTACAATTTCATTTTAATTTTTAAAAGTGACCAATTCACTCTCTCTTGGTCAAATCCGACACTAACATTATTCTGTGCCACTGCCAATATTATTCTATTCTTCTGACAGTACATTGTTTGGTCCAGGTTTAAGTATTTGTTTAGGAGCATAGTGCAGAGTGGCTATAGCAGCAAAGATTCCAAATGATCCTAGCTGTCTTCATCAAGACGAATAATTTCTAACTCTTCTTCTTCATTTAAGTCTGGTGCTAGAGAGTTAGATGTTGATGGTCCTTGGTTTGCTCAGTTTGAAGGGGAGACTTGTTCATTTAGAAGTTGGATTATCGAACAAAGTCGTTGTATAAGCTCCTGTTTGCTTTGGACTCCTACGAGTTTGGACTGGATCCTGGCTCTTTAGTTAAGGAAAATGCTTTGCTCTATTAGGCAGAGGTATTCCAGGTTTTCATTGAGCAATTTCTCCACTACCACAAGATTGAGGAATTTCAACTAGAATTTTTCCAACCATCTAACGAAGGGGATTCACTATAATATTGGAAGAACAGCTACATCTCTGTCTTGGTGAGAAAAATAGTATTGGCAGGAGAAGATCCATACACCTGATAGTTTGGAAAAATAGTGCATCTCTGTTGGGATGGTTGGCTCTATATTAAAATCGAATTTCTATTTGAAAGCCTCAAAGGCTTGATGGACTTCAAGAGGGAAGATCTGCGGAATAACTCCAAAGAAATCCCACCAATGTAAGAACCATTGAGGAAATTGATACTTGGTTGATTTATTAAAATAAATCAACCAAGAATGTTTAAAATATCTGTTTTAGTCCCAAAAGACGTTCCACCAGACTTCTTGATAATCCCAGTATGAATATCCATTGGGTTCAAAGTTTATGTCCCAAAAATGGTGTTTGTTTAAATCTAATCCCCACTATGATGACGGAGGACTCTTCTAATTTGGAGAGTGGAATGAGTTAATAATGATTCATCTTTTGGATTTGTCTTTCTGGAAAGAGAACAGAATCAGAATGAATCAGTATTGACTAGTAGTATTCCCTTGGTTTTTTCATATTAACAAGCTTAAAGTGCCATCCAGAAGGGATGATATTTAAAGCTGTTAGGTTTGGTGTTTTTTCATAAAATTCTGGTTCAACTTGACAAATATATCGAGCTTTTCCAGGTTTAGTGTTTTTTCATAAAATTCTGGTTCAACTTTTTTTTTTCATATTGATAGTCTTTTCGTCCTTCTTAGCCTATGTTTGACTCCAGTTTTGGGCTGGGAGTTTTTAGACATAGGATTGAAGAGTTTTCTTGTCGGTTTTTTGGACTAAGGGTCCTGTTTGGGTTTTCTGAGTGGATGCCTCAGGTTTTTGGTATCAAATTGGGTAGAAGACCCTGTTCATTGGGACAAAGTCCCTATTAGTTATCATAAAAGATGTTGGATTTCTTCTGAGCATAATGGAGGCTGGGCACCAATTAAAGGTTCTTTGCCCTTATCTTGGTCTTCCTCTTTATTCTTCTTCTTCTTGGGAGGTATTTGGTAGGGGGTTTGATCACTCAATTTCCCTGTAAAAACTCTCTAGTTAAGAAATCGGGGAGAGAATTTGAATTGCCTTTGATAAATTCAATGTCAAAATAAAAAAGACTTAAAATCGATTGCCATCTAGCAAAAATTTGTTTAGATGCAAGGTTTTTAACATCCTTTTGTAAAACATCTTTTGTAGATTTGCAATCAATACGGACTAAAAACCTTTAATTTAGAAGATCAAACCAGACCTTGGAAATGGATAAAACAATCGCCAAGATTTCCTTCTTGATTGTGGAGTAATTTTGTTGGGAGGAATTCCAACGTTTGGAAGTAAAAGAAATGATCTCTTCTTTGCCATTAATATTTTGTTTGAGTATGCCTCCATAACCAATGTCTAAGGCATCAGTTTCAACAATTTTGAAAGCAGTTGGATTGGTGTAATATCCACCCTTTTTCTATAAATTGGAATTGAGGGCAAACCGATAGCTATAAGATAAGATAAGGCTCAGAAATAAAAGTACAGAAAGAGAATATGTCAATGGACCAAAGAGACCCTGGGCAATTTAGTCATAAGGCTTTGTAATTTCTAAGAATATAAGCCAAGGACGTAAATGTCATTAAGTACAAAGACCAAGGGTAATAGTGTCATTGGATAAAAAGGGTCAAACTAGTAGTCAGAAGTCAAGTTAAAACCCACATATAGAAAGAGCGGAAAAAGTTGATGCTGATGGGCTGAATAACCCAAAGTCAGACCTGGCTCAGTGGAAGAAATTTTATGAGAACTCCGCAGTTAAGCATGCTCGGCTTGGAACAATCTCAGGATGGGTGACCTACTGGGAAGTACGCAAAGGTCATTACACAAAAGATCAAGGGCGACAGAGTCAAGGGCAAAATGGGATACGAAAAGTTAGACAGTGTATAGGCATTTGGTCATTAAGAGAAAACATAAGGGCATTTTGGTCAGTTGACAAAGTCAAACTCAAAAAGTCAAATAGTTGACCAAAATATCAGAAAAAGTCACATATGCCCAAAAGATAGAGTGGAACTCACTGATTGACAGAGATTCGACGGATTGTAGAAAATCGGCCTAGAATTTTATTTATAGAATTTTGAAGATTTAATGGCCGAAAATAATTGTTTGAGGTATCAAGAGACCTTAATTAGTTGAGTTCAGGGCATAGAAAAATTTAGTGAATTTTATAGTATTTAATAAAATTATTGCCCGGTGTACGATTAAGTCGATTTTCCCGAAAATCGTGAAAAAGACCCGAAAATCCCCGAAATGCAATTTATTCCAAAAATTAATTTTAGATAATCTAGAGGGCATTTTGGGAAAAAAGGGCTAGAGTATCAGTGAAAAATGTAGAAATTTTTAAGGCCCTAAAAGTATTTTGCCCTCCGATGACTCGTTTTCAGGGATTTTGGACAGGATAAAATAATCTTGTAAAATTTGGGAAATCAAGGGGTATTTTGGAGATAATAAATTTGTCATATTCAAGAGGAAAATATGAAAATTAAATGAGGAAGAAAACATCTCCAGAAAAGTAGAAAAAGATTTACCGGAATAAAGTTGTGTTTACCTGTAGAAAGTGTAATCGGTAAAAGTAACCGAATGGGATCCAGTTTGGTTAAACCAGATTTTTTACACCCATGTGCAGCCATTATGACACCTTTTTAGTAACCAATAAGAAGAGAGCACATGAGTATGATGGTGGATGAATCTTGGCCCTTGGATTTAACTTGGGAATTAAGACAAAATCACAACCATCCATGAAATTTCAAGGGAATTAATAAAAGAGGCCATTTTCACTTTCTCTTCCACCATTTGGCTGATTCTCTTCTCCCTCCCAAGCTGCAAATTTCGTCCTCCACAAGCACAAGAAGAAGAAAGAAAAGCTTGAAGCACACAAGGTAAGCTTCTAATCAACCAAACCAACCTATTTTCCTAAGCTTTGTGACTTCCTATACCTTTCTATTGGTTTAGATTTTTGGTTTTGGCTCTCTTTTGGTGGCTGGAAAGTTAGGTTTCATGAGAGGAAAGATGAGAAAGAGAGGGATTTAGAGGAAATAAATGGTTGTAAAACACTCTTTGCATGATAAGGAGAAGATTGATGTATATATTGCTTGGGTTGATGTTTGTATGAATTTTTGGAATCTCAAACCCTAAGGGTAGATGCTGTCAAATTTTATATTTAATGAGTAAGAGTTGTTTTTGAGCTAAATAATCCATGAGAAGTGTTTTGGGATCAAAAATATGTTGTTACACATGATGAAGTTTGAAAAATCACTTTCTCTTTACATGGACAGATTTTTGTCCAGATCTGTATGGGCTAGGAGGAGTGTGATTTTGATGATCTTGATGCTTCCATTGAATTTAGAAGGCAAAATTGTGTAGGGTATAAGTGAGAAAAAGTTTTGGGAAGTATTTAAAATCATAAGAACAAGTTTCAAAGTCTTAAGTGTGCTTAAAAGAGCATTGAAGGTCATATAGCGTTTTTGCAAATTTTCTTGCTTTGTGATGGCTGGAAATTTATAATTATACTCTTGGATGATGTTTAGGAGATTGAGAAGCCAAAGAGCCTATTGGGAAAGACCATCAAGAGAGGTTTAAATCCTAAGGAAAAGCTAAAGAGATAAGGTAGCAAGACCATCTAACTCTAATATTTGTTATAATGAAAATTCCTTTGATTGATGATGACTTGCTTTGAAATTTATGGTGATGAAAGTGTGGATGTGTGCATGTTCATGCTATGGCCATATGCATTTGTGTTTCATGTTACACTTTTATTAATCCACATTCATTTAGAAAATTGTCATGCATTTTTATGAAAGTATGTTAGATAGTTTTGCTACTGGGATTTCCAAAAATCTCATTCTCCCCCCACTAACCATTTTTAGGTGGAAGCACATCAAAGGGTAAGGAGGAAATCCATGATGCTTGAAGTAAAAATGTGCACATGTGTATGAATGTAAATTTTGTTGTAAACTTTACAT
>JANTPZ010127041.1:0-20314 GCA_025593235.1 Vachellia pachyceras | reverse complement strand
TTAATCAGCAGCTAGCTATCTACAACATGTATATACGAGCGCCTAGCTTATACAAGTATAAGACTTTGGTGAAATATTGTTTAAACTAATACTATCATGAATCATCATGGTTTCCAGCGAGTGCGTATGGAATCTGGAATGCTACTGTGAGAAGGGGGCAGGTGATGCGTAAAATTATGTTGGAAAGAGAAGACAAAATTAATGGCCGACAAGTAAAAGGGGAAGCTGACGTGGAGTGGTTGTAATGCCCTTAACAGTGGCATCATATATCCCAAGGTAATAAGAATTGATGAGAGAGAAGAGGGAGTGTTTTTTGCGTACTGTTATGTGTGATGATAATTGTGACCACAGTGGCAAGTCATTGGTTGGATAATTACAGTAATCACTGTATTAATATGAAGAAAGTAAAAAGCCAATGGGCAAACAAATTAAATGAAGAAGAAGAGGATGATGGTGATGTAAGGGGAAAGGTAACGTTGTATAACGAGTCTAATCAGTACAAAGAACCAAATCTCAAAAAGAGATCTCTCTGTCTCTGCACATTCGAAAGCAACATGAAAAAGAAATCCACAAAGTTGCGATCCATCTATATCTTTAGGGCATCAAAGTACTCGAAAGAAGATCTATCCATCTATATATCTGTATAATCTCCTCCCTCCTTTTTTCCCCTAACACCGAAGCCAATCAGTGCATGCACATGTACCCACCACGCTCACCTCTCTTTTTAATCTATTTTCTCTCTTTTGATCTCAGTGTTCTCCAACACATGCACAAGATGACAAATGAGTCCACATGGCTAGCTTCTTGTTTTGGGCTGGCTAGATAGATGATCACGTACGTATAGTTGAAGAGTTTGAGATAATAAGCCTAGTGTTAGTGCCGCATTCGTGTTCATTTTGTCAACATCTTCTCCTGATGACTTTCACTGCTTTCTTTATTTCTGTGCATCTCCCTCCTCATCATATATAGTCGTCTTCCTATTTTTTTACTACCTCCTTTATTTATCCCTGCATAAATTCCTTCCTTCATCACTTTCCCTATTCACACACCTTTCATAAAGTCGCTTTCTTTCTTTCTTCTTTATTTCAAGTTTGCTTTCTCACGAAACGTCCACATGCACTACAAGTTTTCACTTGGCAACTACCTGTTCATGTAAGTGCCGACGTTTTCATCATCCACCCACAGTCTTGTGTGTGTTTGAGAATCCGTTGGAAAAAAGAAATTTACAGATTTTGATATGATTTTGTTATAACTTGCGTGCATTGTTAGAAAGTTTTTCCAGAACATTCACCTTATGTATAAATCCTTTCTTCGTTTTTTTAAAGAAGAACGAAAGAAAAGTTACCGTTTACAAGTGAATCGCGATGAAGCTTGGAAGTCCAGAGAAGTACAAATTGGACCTCACCAAGAAATGACTACTGACATCTTCCACATGCATCCGAGGACAGCTCCAGATAACCTAATCCTCAATTTGCCTGCACATCGGGTGTAACTTTTATTTCAAATTTTGGTTCCAAAAAATATAAATACTTCTGATAAATTTTAGTCCTCAAATATCATACAACATGTGAAACACAGGTATAAATTATTTTAGTTAGATTGAAAAATAGAAGTACTCGTAAAATAAAAAGAATATATGGAATTTGGAAGTTAACGTAAGTGTCTAAAAAATGATTAAAAGAGTGAAGAATTGTCTGAGCCTGCAAAATGGCAGAGACTTTATCACTTCTGTGTTTTATAATTGTCGATGGTTTTATAAATGTTCTGAACTTTCATTTTAGGCCTGAAGTCACCGAATTTATTTAGATTAGCCCTTAACTTAATGGAACAATACTGAACTTGTAGGCCCAATTTATTCTGTCGTGGGCTTGGATTGAGAGATTAAAGCGGAGAGATGGCAGTTGTTTGGACTTCATTTTGGTGAATTTTGTTCAGCCGAAACTTTAGCGATCAGGCTCCAATTATAACATTAACAAGGCCCAATAAAAGGCCCAGACTAATCTTACACCTCATTGTTTTGCAGCTCTCTTGTTAATGGGCCCGTTTTGGAATGCCATGTAAAAAATTTTTACGTAAGTCGAAGTAAATATATGAAGAAGATTATCCAATTTTGTAAAAAACACTGAACGGACTTTCAGAAGTGTTACAAAATATGACCAATATGAGACGAGTGACCAACAAAAGTTGATCCAATTGGTAAAAAATTAATTTATAACCAACAATGGGCATGTTTAGGAAGAACTTCTTCCCAACGGTACACACATGCTAAAATAAAACCATTTTGAAATCCATAAAACAATTTTTAAATATGTAAATTCTTCTTAAATTCCATAAATTACATACACTCAATATGGTGAATTCAAATCATAGTGGCAATGTTAAAATCTTAGTAATTAATAATCTATAATTAGTATTTATTATCTTAACTTCCAACTCAAACTTTTATTGTTCCAACCAAAAAATGATACTAGTGAGGCCATTTATACCATTCGCATCACATCAAAGATATTCCAAGATGGCAGTGCAGCCAGCCAGTTTCACTTGAAACCCGCTCACTTTTCTTTCAAGTGAAAGAAACGAGTTTACAGATTTTTAGATAGTTTTCATAAATTTTAAGATTATTTTTACGGATTTCAAAATGATTTTATCTCGATTTAAGTTAACTATTGGAGGAGGAAGTTCCCAAACGAGCACATTATTATTGACGTTGTATAATTTATATACACATGTTCATTAAAATAAAATCCAATAACGTAGTATGGGAATCACTTTATCTGATGTATGGTAAAATCATACATGCTGGCTCAATGACTATGGAAATAATGAAAATAAAGTAGTGTGAAACGTAACATGAATGTATGATACGGATCTAAAATGACAGTATATTATTCAGACTCGCAAGAGTGGCAATACAGAGTCCTGAATGAATATCGCCAATATTTTTGTCAACAAGGTAGTTTGCTAACGTAACTGACAGTACCAAGTCAACTAAATGGAATCATACCCCAACCAAAGCAAACAATCAAAACCTCTTCTCAGAATTCCCCATCATATTCATGGCACATGTTGCCACACGAAGCACATACAGGGCCCCTCTCTCTATATATTTATCTGTCGTGTTAATATTCACAAGAAACCCAAAAACGCCGATAAGGTAATTACGGAGGGCAGAAGACGGAGGAGACGGCGAGAGGATAGGGAAACGTGTTTGCGTACTGAAACGAGAGACTCGCTCCGACGGCCAAGGCCTTGCCGTCGTTGAGGAGGCAGTCGTTGTAGCTAAGCCGCTTGAACACCTTTGGGTTTATCAGACGCGCCGAGCTGAACCACCCACAACTGACGTGGATGCCGGAGATACCGCACCCATTCCCACTCATGTTGGTCACCTCCACCGTGTACGTCGGAACCCCACTCGCCAGCGGCGCCGTCGCCCCCTGCCTTATCACTATATCTTCCTTCCTACATTTCTCTTCACCCCATATCCTGTTGATCACCTTCTCCTTTTCACTCCCTGTTCAAATACACATAACCTCCATTCTTACATGTCCTCCTCTCAAAAAAAAAAAAAAAAAAGCGAAAGAGTAAACTGTACGATTAATTAGTTATAATCACCTCCAAGAAGTTTGCGATGAGTAGAGAGCCTAATATTGGATGTTCCTTCTTCCTCCATACCCAGCCAGGTGGTTATCATACCAGGGCCCCTCCTACCACTCGTATCTGATAAGTAACCCATAGAAATAATTAGAGCGCATAAAAGTCAAAACAGAGCCACAGGGAAAGACCGAGAGAAGGATCACCAATCGTGTTGGATACATAAGATATAGGAACGCACCGGTCAAATATGCTAGCAGTCCCAAGAACAGTAACGATGATGCTGCCATGACAACGATCCCTGGAATTGAACGCGCTTCCATTGCTAACAGAAGGAAAACGACGCTCCGAGAGTGCCACGAAGAACCACTGTATATAACGCCGCGAGAGAAAGAAGAATAGAAAGCAATGTGAAGATATGCGTGAAGGACAAGGCTCACTAAAACACGGATGATACCAAGTGCAGATAGCACTCACTCGACAAGACTCTGTTTTTCAACTCTCAATTAAAAAATGTGTATGTATTTAAATAGTGAGCTTTTTAAATATCGCAGGAAGAGGAAGGAGGGATTTAAAAGGCGTCACATCACACATCAATCAGGAAACAAACAGCCGTCGATCCAAAAGTTAAAAGGAATTTGTGATTATTTTTTTGACCAGTTAGTTCACTGAGTTTGTCAGTCACGAGGCAAAGAGGGAGCTGAAGAATGTAAGAAGTATTGAATATGTGAGAGAAAGAGCAAGGAGGCCAGGACAGTTTGGACTTTGGAATATGAGACGAACAAGAATAAATGGCGGTGAGGAAGGAGCCAGCTTGCACTAGCATCGAAAATGACCAGGCAGGGTCATTGTCAAACTCGCAATCAAGTGGCTGGGAAAGGGAAAATGTCTGAGCAAGAACATTGAAAGCGTGTGGAAGAGAGTCGTTTGCTGGAAAGTTTGAAGAGAAAGGGAGAGCATGGGGAATGCAGGCAAAAAGGTGAAGTCGGGAACAGCGAAGGCCAAGGCTAAAAAGCAGGGTATGTCACAGAAGAGAGAGGGGAAGAGGAAGGAGACATGGGAACAAAAGCATCTGAGAAAATGCAAGACAGAATGGAGAGAGTCCAAGGGACAAAAATAGGTAGCAGAGCAGAAGCAGAAACGACAAAAACATTCTCTAGAATCCTCAGAACTCAGAAGGTCCCATATCCTCCTTAGTTTCATTTAATCATGACACAGACACAGAGATGTTCAAAGAGGGGGGGGAACCTTTGAAGAAGAATGGCCTGACCTGAGCAGCACGAAGGCGAAGAAGAAAGAGCTGTCGGAAGACGGAGCGAAGCTCAACTCAACTTGCATATACAGAAATGACCGGTGACGAGACTTGCAACGCAAGACAGATAAAATTGTAACCATGGTTAGAGCGCACGTGGGTTTTGTTAACCTTCCTTGCTTACTTGTACTCTTCCATTATTCGCTCTAATATGTTGGCGACGCTGTACCTTTTTTAATAATAATGTAGTGTAATATCAATATATATATATATATATGCCAGTGATTATTTGGGTGTAAAGTTGAAAATAATTTTTACAGATTTTAAGGTAAAATTTAGGTTTTGAAGATAGATTTTGGAAAATAGCTTTTACAGTTTTTGAGAAAAAACCTAGGTTTTGAAGAGTGATTTATGTTTGGGAAGTTATTAGCTTTTACGGATTCCGAGGTAAAAAAGTGGGTAGGAAAGAGAAAGGTAGGAAAGTGGGAGAGAGAAAAAAGTAGGAAAGAAGTGGGGTTTTGTAACTAAAATAGTTTTTGAAAAAAAGTTTTTGTTTGGATAAAACCTTGATTTTGAGGTAAAATCTATGTTTTATAATTTTCGACCCACGCTAAATTTGTTTCATTGGGGAGCATGCATTGTGAAATATTACAAATAATTGCAGCTTGTATATATATATATTTAGAAATTTCGTATCATAATGAAGATATTTATTAAATGGTGGGACCATTTAATAAATAAATCCCTTATATGGGATCAAACAGTAAATTTTCTTTATAAATTTCGTATTTCTGTTGTACATAAATTCTCATGCTCCGAGAGAAATACGAACAGACACTCTGTTATTAGAGGGGGGGGGGTGGCGGCCAATCGAAGAAATTGTATGCATTGCAGGGAATTAATAGGGCTTAAGTAGGTCTAGGACACGAATGTTACAAAGAACCTTGATCTATAGGCCATCCGATGGCTATAATGACTTCCCATGGTTCTCTACAAGTTCATTTGGCTAAGTTTTTTTCTTTTTTCTTATCAAAATAAAACCTTTTTCACGTACTTATATTAATTTATGTAAAAGCATTTTTCCACCATTGTCACGTAAGAATCCTATATTTTAGCAGGCATCATGAGCGAAATGTGTCACCATTTCTCAAGGCGTAACGCTTTGGCCCAAGTGGTGTCACTGTGGCCACCAACTCACCGCAATGGAAATATTCATGTTAGCAGTCAAAACTAATTTTAAATGTAACTTACAATTTCTAAGATAAATATAAAAAAAAATTATTTTAATTTATATGAATGCGTTTTTCAAGCATTGTGATAATTATCATTTAGATTCACTCTTCCTCGTGAACTCTACCGTAGAGACATCACTAATCTCATATATGAATGTGTGTGTATCCTCTCGGGCTTTGATCCACAGGCTGATAATTTAGAGTGTGTCAAATTAAGGGCGTGGTGCTGTGTGCTGACGGGATAGAAGCTGTTTGGAAGTGGAGGGTCTTTAATTCTTAGGCCCAAAGCCCAAATCCCTGACTTGTTCACTGTATTAGGGAATGAACCTGTTTCTATCCGGACCGCCTTTTGGACCGTCCGGATTTAGTTTCCCATTTTATTTTTTTTAAAAATAATATTAACGAGCACAGTATCTAAGGGCTTGTTTGGAAATCAGGTTTGAAACCTATGTTTCACAGATTTCGAGGTAAAATCTAGGTTTTGAAAAGTGATTTAGAGCTTGTTTGGAAACTATTTTGAAACCTAGGTTTCACAGAATCCGAGGTAAAAACTAGGCTTTGAAAAGTGATTTATGTTTGGGAAATTATAGCTTTTACGGATTCCGAGGCAAAAAAGTGGGTAGGAAAGAGGAAAGTAAGAAAGAGATAGAGAGAAAAAATATGAAGAGAAAAGAGAAAAAAGTAGGAAAGAGAAAACCTAGGTTTCAAACTTAGGTTTTGAAACCTAGGTTACCAAAACCAGGTTCCAAACGAGCCCTTATATTTGGGAAGTTATAGCTTTTACGGATTCCGAGGCAAAAAAGTAAGAAAGAGTGGATAGGAAAGAGAAAAGTAAGAAAGAGAAATAGATAAAAAGTAAGAAAGAGAAAAGAGAAAAAAAGTAGTAAAAAGAAAGTATGAAAGAGAAAACTTAGGTTTCAAACCTATGTTTCCAAACAGGCCTTCCAAACAAGCCATAAAATGAATATTAATTGTTAAGGGTCATTTTTCAAAAATAACTTAATTTTAAAATTCTAAATCCCTTCCTTTCTTGTGTAATGAGCATCCAAACCAACCCCTGTACAAGTATACGGATCTCTGGATGTATTATGTCTTCGGTTAGGCTTGTAGACTGAGCCTTGGACATGCTCCGCCCAAATTAGTTTTTTTTTTTTTCATACACACCTCATCCAGCGTTCCCAGATTCAGTGACGGCAACGATTCACAATTTTTTGTCGAGCCAGTCTTAAAAGTTCTTCACAACTCAAGTCGGACATGATTCACAAATTATCTGTCCTTGTGCTTATTTTCAAATACATCTTGAGATACGCTTCCTTCTTCTTTCAATCGATCCTTCTCATAATGTGAAACCAGGAAATTGGAATTGGCTTATAAATCCTTCCTTTGCTGATCCATATGCACGCCATCTTGATAAACTATTCAAGTAGGTTGGTCTCCATCTATCTAAACCTGGTGGTTTCACATGATATATAAACCATAAAACTTCGATTTCCATATAAAAATGAGACAAGTACAGGTAAAGATATATAGCATGGGACACGATCTCTGTCGCTGGTTTGAAAAACTGCAGTCTGCAGTAGTTAGTGTGATTTTTACATTTACTCAGCAACAGCAATTGTCTTCCCACGCTCTTCTCATTTCACACATGACGATGGTTCAGATAATGTTTGCCAACTGATGGCAAAAAAAAAAAGGATAATTTTTGCCAACCTCGTACGCATGTATAAATTGTTCAAGATGGTCCATCTCCATTAAAATACATCTGGTTTCGCACTGATGAGCGGATAAACTAGCATGTATGTATATATTCTGTAGAAAAACGAGGAGTGGGGAGATTTATATAGTTCAACAACAATGATAATAGTCTTCTCTGGCATATCCAATTCTCATCAGAAGATTATGCTGGTGGCGATTCAGATAACTTTTGTACCTTTCTTTTATGAAATGCTGACATAGTGTCATGCACGTTTTTCAATTTAACCAATTAAGACGGAAAGGATAAAACCTTTCTTGGTTTAAAAAATGGTAAGAGGACAGGAAGGTCGTTCAGGCTTGCACAGTATGATAGTTAACTTTAGTTATTTTCTCATACATTTGATGCATAATAATATTATCTAATGTATAAATAATATGATCCACTTCTTAAGCCACTTTCTAGTTTCTACAATACACGGAGTCCACATCTTGTTGATAAGGGAAAAGTCTCAAGGAATTTTCATTATGGTTCCTGAATTTGGACAACTTTTGGTTTGCGAAGCTAACTGATTGGCAAATAATCTTCTTGTTTTGGACCAAAACATGGGAAGAGAGAGGATCGTTGGGTGTATAAATTAGTAATATAAAGTTTAGCTCTGAGGAGGAGGAAGAAGTAGCAGAGAGGGAAAAGTAAGGATCGATCGAGAACGTTAGGTGAGATTATGTTTTCATTCCTCCTCCTATTCTTGACCTATATATATATATATATGGCCGTTGGTGATGGAAGCAGAGAGAAGCTCCAAGTGTGAATGTGGAGAGAGGCGTAATAAAGAGTTTCGTTGGCGATGTAATAGTATGACAAATTAATAATACTGCAAGCCAAGCCACGTCTCTCGGAGTGTGTGCATATCGACACGATGGCACTGGAATTAATGCGACCATTTTGACCAAACAGTATCAATATTCTACCTTCTTAGTTCTTAACCTAATAAAAGGTGTGTTTGGATAGCCCGTTTGAGCATCCAAAAGCCATTTCTACGCTTATCGAGATAAAATTTCTCTCATACATTTACTTTAAAATCTATGTCCATTCTTCCGACGGACTTATCAAACAAACCCAAAGTCCTCATCCAATGTTGACTTCCACGTATGTTGTCTTCCTCCTCCTTTCATATATCAAAATCAATACAATGACGCAAGTCTTTAATACTCCCTCTTCCTCATGGCAATAAAGTTACTCCTGCTTAGGGTTGAGAATTCGGGCCCAACCCGTGAGCCCGTCAAAATTGACGGGTTCAGGTTGGCAAAAATCAACCTGTCTAACCCATTTTTTTAAAAATATATATTATATTTTTTATCTCAATATTTTTATAAAGAAAAAAGTAATATTAAATTCTATTTTAAGAAATTACTGAATATTTATTGATAAGATTGAAAAGAGAATACGATAAATATGCAATCTTATAAAAAATAGATAAAAAAGGAAAAAGAAATTTGTTTTTATAACAATAAAAAAAATTGGTGGGCTGTCAGTTGGGGTTTTCTAACCTGCATTCTCAACCCTACTCCTTGTCATTGGTCTATAATATAAGTCATTCAAAGAGTTATTAATACTTATTTATCAATTTTATCCATATAATTAATGTTTAAATGTGTCTCTTTGTATTTTTTATTTGCTCATTCTATGCCACGTTTTCATATTGACAAAGTAAATTTTTTTTAATTTTAGACAAGTTCAGTGAATAGACTGTCATTTTTTATATTAACGGGTCGAAATAATTTATATTGTGAAGTAGAGATAGTGTTATTTTTTCTACATCTTACTAGTTCCATCAAATCTTAATTATCATGTCATGCGCACATGAATATATCCACTCCCACACATGCTTGTTTTTCTATGAGCGCACACGCGCACTGTGTGTTCATTTGGAAACGTGGTAAAGAAGTACTTTTATGTAAGTCGAGGTAAATATATGGATGAAATTATCTCATTTTGTGAAAAAACACTGTTGAATGTGCTTTTGTGGAGTAAATAAGATTTTCCAAACAAGCACATGACAAGGAGATAGACAATTTACACAATGAATGCCATTTATGACTGGTACACAAATGATGTACTTCAATGGCTGTGCAGAAGTTTCTTGCTTACTAGTTTAATAGTCAAATCTTTTTTGGTTCACCAGCTTCATAATATATCATATCCAGTAATTTCCAAGAAGATGATGGTTTAGTTTCTGTCAAGGTCCAAAAATACGTGCATGTGAGCATGTGTTCACAAGGATCGATTCATGTATATCTACGTTTTTGTCCATCGTTTTTTAATATTAGAATTAGTAAACCAAGGAAGCCATAGATTAGTTTGTATATAGAAGAGATTAGAGATTTTAAATCCAAGATCGCGAGAAGTCGAGAACGATTTTATTATCATTGTAATTCTTCATTATCAAGGGATCTCGCGATCCTAAATGTGAATAAATAAGCGAGGCAATCTATCAATTGACTATTGGCACTTCTCACTCATTCAAACATACTTTTTCACCTTTTGACAGTCCATACATACCCAAATTTCAAAGTGATTATATATTTTCAACTAAATTACAATATAACGCCGTGATACAATATTTATCTTATATTACTCATGGTTAGTAATGCAATGGATATAGTCAAGTTTTGTTACTAAAATTAAGAAAACTAAATACATTAGGGTTAATATGTAAATCTACGTCTGAAGTATTTAGGAAAAAACAAAGCTTCTTTAAAAAAATTTTTTTGTCTCAAAGTGGCTTCAGAAGATTTAAAACTATGCAACGTTACCCCACCGACTAACAAAGTTAATTTTAACTGTTTGTTAAACCGATTTTTCTGCTGAGGTGGCTGGGATATTATGCCACACCACCACCACCACCACCAAATGTATGAGGCTGAATAAAAAACTGAATAAAACATTAACACAGAATGCAAAAAGAAGCCCAGAAAATGCAGGCGCAGCTCGGCAAAAAGCAAGGGAACAAAAACGAAGAAATAAGCTATGGAGACTTGAAAAACAATCAGAAACCAAATCGACTTTGGTGTTGAAATCATAAGCAAAGTGAATAGAATATCTTTACAATGCATGAAAATAAATTTGAAAATGATAATTAAAAGCAAGGAAATCTAAAAATAAAGTTGTACAGAGCATATGCAGATCTGGAGTTGCGCAAAATGGGAAGCATCTGTGAGAGGAACAGACATCTTAAGGACAAACAAGTGGGTATAATATTGGTATTCATTATATTTTGCTTTTTCTCACAAGGCGATTGGTATTCATTTTGCTTTTTCTCTCACGGCGACTGCAGATCCCATGAATCACCTTGGATTTCCAAACAGTCATCCAAGTGGACTTCTCTGAAACATCTCTGAAGTCCAAACCATCTTCTCTCATGCGTTAAATGAAATGGCTACACCGGATGAGCAAGAACGCCATGATGGAGGCGTCGGAGTTCAACGTGGCTTTTACTCCAATTCTTTTTTCTGCAGCCCCATCGTTGTCGGAGTTCAACAATCGAAGGCCTCGGCGATTTGTCTCGTCCATCGCTCCCCTCTATTTCTGATTCTACCAATTCAAGCATTCAACGATTATGATTATCTACAGTAGCTGGGGGAAGCTAACAGGATGAAGAAAAATAATAAATACAAAAAAGTAATATTGACATAAGACCTCGTATCCAATTCTAATAAGTATCATTTTCTTGTGTGGGAAATCTTACAATTGACCGATTTCATTTAAATAAAATCAAATTTAACTTTATAAATATTCTGGTAACATCATGGGATTGGAGAAAGTAATTATTTTTTTTTGTGATCTAGGGCAATTTGGGCCTTTGGCCCCCTGTGATTCCCCCCGGTATCCGGCGCCTTTTCCTGAGTCCCTGACCTTCTTCCATACTGGACCAGGTAACCCGGGGCAACTGACTAATTTGGAGCGGAGAATACATGAGGCGCATCCCTTTAAGGTGCTTTGCATTAAGGGTGGGTATCTCCTCCCATCGAGCGTGGCTCCCAGGGATCGAACACTCGACCCCTGGGGAGGTGACAGCCGCCTTGACCGCTGCACCACGACGCTCGGTGGTAGAGAATTTGTACCGTCCATTTTCGTGGTTTTTCATCGTTTTTATTGTTCCGTTTAAAACATTACTTTTGCTAAGACGAACTTAAATTGTTAAACACGTTAAATTACTTATGGAAAAAAAAAATACTCGTTTCATGGACAAATCTGAATTTCTGTCAGATTTGTTGGGTATGCACAAATAGGTTTTGTAATTATTTCTGTCATGCAAGAGCTTAGGAGATACAGATATTTTGACTGGGTTTGATGAAGTCTTTCTATGCAGAATGAGCTTAGTTTGTAAATATTTCTCCTTTTGAATATTCTTCAAACCGAAAGAAATAATATTTTAGACAGAATAAATAAAAAATGAGAAATCATAAAAATAAACTACATGCATAAACTGAAAATAAAATACAAGCTGCTGTATAGAAAGTTGATTGAAATTTTCAACATTCTTCTCATTTTTTTTTTGAGCAAACAACATTCTCATGAAAAAAGTAATTTTTTGTTGTTGAAAAGAGTTTAGGTAATTTGGGATCAAATAAACAATTTAAACAAGTCAACAACTAATGTCCTTAGTCCATTCAAAACCGATGGGCACGTGGATGGCCCCATTGCTGACCTGCAAATATATCTGGTAACGATGACTCATTAAGTCCGCATCTAATTTTATCTTATTTATAAACCAGTTGCTTTTGAATATATATATATATGAGTTTATATATAATCCTGTTTTAATTTTAATGTCCAAACGCTAAAGTCTTTCTTTTAAAAAAATCAAGATTTGAAAGAAGTCGTCCGCAAATCATTATGGAGTCCTTCGTAAAAAATTAAAAATACAAACACGTTTCCCCCAATTTTAATCAAATTTGTAAAAAATTAAGGAGAATTTGTTTAGTGAACAACACCGTTAAGTCATCAAAATAAATGAAAGGTTAGGGATAATTTAAATTAAAGAAGAATTACTTTCCGTTAAAAGTTAAAGCCAGAGGCTCTCACACACACACGCACATATTACCACGTGTCGGGCACGTGCATCACCCTTGTATGACAGGGTATTAGATGCATCTTGCATGGAACGATGGTTATGTGAAGTTCCATAACAGGATAAGTAAGTCGAGATAAAATCATTTCAAAATATGTAAAAATCATTTTTAAATTAATAAAAATCATCTTGAAATCTGTAAAACCATCTAAAAATTCATAAACTCCTTTCTTTCATCAGAGTTGCCAAACGCATACAAAGAAACGAGGGAGCCACCTTTAACGTTGAAAGTTAATAGTGAATAGTAACTTCTTTTTCTACGAAAAGGGTTTATGGTATCACTTTGAAATTTAGTCACATGCATCGGATTAATTAATTAGTATCATTGACGAGTTAGGCGGCGGAATAATTGTACTTTTGGTCTCAAAGGAGCGAAACTTATCTGCGAATGACGACACTGAGATTCAATTTTCTTTTGCTAAGGTTGAAAATTCACATCGCGGATCACTTCAATCATCAAGTTAAAAAATAATAAAGTAGCAATTAACATATATCATTAGCGCGTTAATCCGAGACCAATAAAACATCTATAAATACTACATGTCTATTTAATACTTGGAAACTACGTAGAGCAGCATGATCAGTGGCAGAGCCAAAACCTTAAAGTAGTGTGGGCAACTTTTTTATTTTTAAGCAAATGATAATAAACTTGTTAATATAGATAATTTGAGTAAATTCAAATATTAAATATCAGTTTATGCATATATAATAAAAATATAATAATTATTTACATATAATCTAAAAATTTCAGTAGGAGCATTTGCCCACCCTAAAAATAACATAGCTCCGCCACTAGACATGATGTAAACGTAAGTGTTATACATAATTATACTAGTATCTTGGACAAGATTAATTAATAAACTCCATTATATATATAACTTATTAAATTACGTACTATGGTGGATTGATTGGCCATATTGAGTTGTGTGTATATGTTTGTGAATGATGATTGATTTTTTTTTTTTTATAATGGCTATTGGTAAACTAAACTTGGATATTTTACTTTCGCCAATGTTGAACTCTCTGGGGTTCAAAATCAACCGTCGTTGTTAATCAAAGAGACTAATAATAATTTAAGGGGGCGTCAATTCCTGAGGCTTGGACGAAGACGACCGTGTCTGAGATGGAAAGAGCAAGCAGCCAAAACCTCTCCATATTATATACACACACACATCCCTCTCTCTTTTCTCTTCCATCTCCTCCTCCCTGAGTTTCCCAACCATCCCTAGCTACCAAAAGAAACCCTAATCCCCTTCTTTTGCGCCCATGTTCTCTATGAAGCGCACCTCTTGATCCCAGAAAACACAAGTTTCATTCAGTCGCAAGCTGAGATCAAGGGACACATAACTAGTTATGGAGAGCGTGAAGCAGACATGCAAGAGGGTTTTGGGACGATGCAAGCGTTGCAGAGAGGGAAGCAGACGCTACAACATAATCTCGAAGGTTCGAGAATCATTGGGAAAGAGTAATAATCAGAAGGATAAGAAGGAGCAGGCGTTGGCTCCGGAGGGATCCTTCTGGGTGTACGTGGGACCCCAGAGAGAGAGATTCTTGGTGAAGATAGAGCTAGCTAATCATCCAATGTTTAAGCTTCTTCTGGATGACGCTGAGATTCAGTATGGATACAGAAACGATGGTCCCATTTGGATTCCCTGTGATGTTGCTCTTTTCTGCGAAGCTATGACAGAGATGGAGATGGAGATCGAAGAAAACAAGATGAGCTCTACGTCATGGGCTTGTTCCTTTCATCCCATCAAGAGTTATCCCAACTCTCTTATGCACAGTCCTCTTTCCTATCTTTCTAATCATGTTGCGACTCCACAGTACAAGCTCTTAAGTCCTTCCAGAATCTATGTTTAATCTCTCTCTAGGTCTCTCTATACGCATATATCACTACGACTCAGGGCTTTAGTGTTGTGAATTATGATATACATGTACGTACGAATACATAAACGTGGGATGGAGATATATATGGTCTTTTCATTTATTGATTATGGAAGTCAGAGAGAGTAAAGATATGATATTTATGTGGCTAACTCAAATCTAGGCTTCAGTTGCACGTTTAGATATTCGACTGACTATAAATAGAATGCATGTTTTTTTTGTAATGATTTTATTTTCTAGGTTTTTGTTTAAAAAACTGCTTCGTACCTCGTATAACCAACTATGTGGTTTCGTTCCTATTTGATTGTTATTCTTCACCAGCTTTATGTGTGTGTAGTAATAAGATAAGGAGTAACATATATACACGTAATTTATGCTGTATTCATAGAATTAAATCTATTTTTTTAAAAGGCAAATTACCCATCATGCCTACGTCCTTCCATTAGTTTCCCAATTAAAAGGAATGTCAATACCGCTATAAAAAAATTCAATATTATATCATAGTTTTTTTTTTCGATACAAAAAATAGCATAAGGACTAGAGCATGTCTCTATTTAACACCGACCCTAGGAACTCCGGAGGATCTCCAAAGAATACAACATCGATTATCACATCCAACACTACTTTGGCCACATCATCTACCACTTGATTCGCTTCCTTATGACACCACTCTATGGTTGCATCCCAGTCACCATCCAAAACACTCTGGATCTCCATATGAAGGTCTGAGTATGGATGATTTGCATAGTCACCCATCTACAAAGTTTGGACCAGTTCCAGGAAATCTATCTCAATAATAATCTTCTTTCATCTAGTGTCACATGCCCTCTTTAAGCCCCACATCACGGCCCAAGCTTCTGGAAAGAGGATATCTCCTGGCCCCAACTTACACATAAAACTGCCTAATACACTCCCGTTATGATCACGAGCCACTCCCCCACATGCTATGCTTTCATTCCTCCCCTCAAACTAGCCCCATCCACATCCAACTTTACTACACCCATAAATGGTGCCTTCCAACTTATAGAGCTTCCTACTGCATTAGAAACATTATGAAGCAGATTCCCGACCCAACGAGCCACGGCTCGTGTCTTAGGCTCTTAGCGATAATCTAAAAATGCCCTACCACTTTCCCTTGAAACACTCCTGAATCCTGATTAAGCTTTAAGTGTCGGCATGAGATGGAAAACCAAACAAACCATCGAACATCCAAGATCTTATTGTAGTTTATCAGTAGCTGAATACGAAGAATGAGGCATAGAATACGTATGGTAAGCTGCAGTAATGGTCAAAGAGCCTAACACGGCTAATTTAGATGATTGAGAATGGTTCTTTACACACAAGCAGCGGGACATCGATGGGCAATTTCATCCTTTAGTTCCTTTCATTATAGGCCAACTCATCACTGCACCTCGTATAATCATCAATTCTTAATTATTTATCAGAGAATTTTCTGTATCATATATGCTTCATATTCTAAGTCAAAAATAAAGAACCCCATGCAGATCATCTCCTTATTCTTGGTCAATATTAATAAAACTGATTTGTGCGAGCTTCGAAATTAAAAATAATTGATGAAAAGGGGGGATCTTTAGGAAAGAGTTCGGGAGTGCTTCGGCAAGTTTATTATTTTTTCTTCAAAAGGAGTTTATGGGTAGAATGATATAAAATAAATATTTCACAATTAGTTGGGTTTAAGTCTTTGCATTTTATTTCACCTACATATCAAACACATACGAGAAATGAAAATTTCTGCCCCTTGCTTAATTTACATTCATGGTATGAATTCCAGTTTTAACATTTACAAGACATAAACATAGATGAAATTCGAAGTTTCAAACCATAGAATGAAATAAATATTTTATTACAACAGGAAAATAGATTATGTGCCGCTACCGTTATTGTGTATAGTTGGGAAAACTTTTTACCAACGATGCACGCAAGCTAAAACAAAAAGCATCTTCAAATCCATAAAATATTTCGATATCCATAAAATCATTTCAGAATTCGTAAACTTCTTTCTCCCAGCGGATTTCCAAACACACATTAATTCTCATGCATCAACGTAAAGCCATGGTTCTCTGCTTAAACGACTAAATACGATGGCATATAAACATCGGCAATAACTTTCTTTTAGGGATATTCATTTTAAAAGTTTGAAAAAGTTTGCTATGCAAGTACAGTTACACAATATAAATCAATATGAATGTAGTTTAATTCGTCCCCCCCCCCCTCTCGTTTTATTCGTTTTTTGTTTTCATTTCAAAATATTTTATAAGAGAGAAAGATCCAGGAAAGCTTGGCTCTCTTCTTCAACTTGCTTGCGTCTCATCGCAGTGTCAAACTGTTGACTTTTCCATGTCAATATATTCTCTGCATTAGGAAATACATCTCTTCTTATTTCTTTTCTTTTCCGGTTGCATGGTTTTATCCATCTCCGTCATAATTTCCAAAGCAAGTCAAAATCAACCAGCGTTCAATAGGATACCTCACTTGTTTCCCCAAGTCTATTTCAGAAAGCTACGCGGCTTGTTCGTATTCCTTCGTATCATTCAATGTGATATGCTCCACGTACAATCTTACCATGTAACAAAAAACAATGATAATATGTCACATTATTTACAGTAGGGAGGAAGATACTGGGCTCATTTGGGAATGCGGTAGAAAAGTAATTTTACACAAATTGAAGTAAATATGTGAAGGGGATAATCTCGTTTTGCGAAAAACACTGTTTAACGTGCTTTTACCTTACTTAACTTTTGCCAAACAAGCCCACTATATATATATTGAATTTGTATGAACTTCCAGGAAAACATGTAAAACTGCATACATTTCAATTCGAGTTCAAACACATCGTTGAGAGTTGAAGACGAAGGGGACGACACGTACCATTGGTCCTATATTTGAATGTTTTTTTTAATGAAGTGGTAAGAGAGGCAGTAAGGGGAAATAATTTTATATATGTGAAACGGAAAGCCGTTGAAGGGCGAGCTTAGATAACATATCATAATGTGGTATATGTGCTAGTCATGGTCAAAACGGGCGAGCTCCACTAACAAAAGCTTGATTAAGAAGATGTTTACAAGACTGCTTCTAGACCATTTATAATATATCTAATAAAATAATAAAATATCTTCCAAAATATTGTGATCAAAGATATGTGCACGGTTTATAAGGCTGTAGGTATAAAGGTTTTACCAAAAGTGAGTTAAGCATCACATGCTTTTTTGTGATAAACACCATGTATATGCTTTTTAGATATGGAAAAATACTCATGAATATCTAACACATAATTAAAAAGGTCAGGACCGTTAGATGTAGCATAACATCATTGCCTATGCAAATGTAAAAATAACATGATAGTCCCACAATAACATTACTTTTGCCAAGTACATGTATTCTTCTATTTGAAACAATTCTCTTTGAGGTATTGTCGGGTTCATCTCCTAGCAAATATGCGAATTTTAATTCTTCTATAAGTACATGTATCCACCACTGAAGACGATTCTATTCGAGGCACTAAATGTGGAGACCTTCCCTGATAATATTTAAATATTGATTCATCATATTATGATGGGTTAATCCATTTCATTAGACTCAACTTTTGTTGGTCGAGTTTATATATTCAAATACACCCGATACAAAGTCTTCTAATCTTAAAATGGGGTAGCCCAAATCTGTTATGGTTATTGGCTTCAAACAGATAGAGACCTGAAAGTTTCACAGCCCAAACTGATGACAAAGCCCATGAAGGGGCCTTATACGAAGATGCAAGATGATGTGGAGTGTGCTAAAGGCAAGTTAAAGGAAGGAATCGCAAGATATGGTGGCGATAGTGAATCAGGAACATATAATAAAATAATGAGTGGAGGGTCAATGATGTGGCTTGCACATAATAATATTAGGTCACTCGTCATTTGGGATCTTGTTTCCCTATGCGTCACGATCCTCCAACATGTGCTGTTCAAGCAATCTTGTCTCTCATTATTCCTTCATTTCCACTCTCTCTCTCGTCCACCTCCAGCCAGGTCATCGATCGTCTTCAACCATATATATATATATATATGTATTATATGTATATTCTCCAAATCTATGCATCTATCTGGCATGTATATGGATGTACGTAGTGGACAATATTGGAAGGAGCAAATTAAGTAAAAGCAGCGGCTGATGGGTGGGATTACATAAAATAAAGGCCACCACTTCATCTGGCTAATTATTTAGAGGCGACGCAATTGTCACTCATGATCACAGAATCTGCCTCCTCATTATGATTTGATTATGCCTCCGTACAAAACTCCCCATCCATCTTAATCCATTTTTCATCAGAAAGGCACTGAGCCATACCATGATGGATGATCGAGTTGGTTCTTATCTTGAGTGATCCATTCTTCACTACTTCAGATATGTGCCCCTCCCATTCCCATGGATCTCCTGAACATGTATTACTTTAACTCCACTCAGTAACTTTGCCTCTGCACAGAATGATTATTTTCTTAAACCAAAACGAAATCATGTTCTGCCCAAATCAACAGATGTATGGATGCATGCTGTGGATTCGCAGGGATATTTGATGAAGCAAGGCGAGTATTAAATACTTGTTTGTTGGTCAACGCTATGTGTTTGGATTCATTGGAGGAAGGATTAATTAAGTAACTGATGAGGAGGAGAGCGCAGAAGGGGGCCTACATGGTGCGGGAATCTGAATGATAATGAAAACTAAGGAAAAAAATGTTGATGTGCCAATCTCCATAGCTTCACTTTACTTTTAACCAGGTCCATGTTTTAATGTCTTTTTTTATTTATTAGCCACTTGGAATTGTAAGGATCCTATTAAGAATCAAATGAAACTATAATGGCCTGGTAAAAAATCATAAGGTATGATTAAAATCAAATAAGACTGTAAGATTCTGATTAAAAAACCATATGAAAATAACACAGAAGCCGGGCAAATTGCACATGATAACAGAGAATAATGATGAAATATATATATATATATATATATATATGACAAGGCAAGGTTGTTTGTGCAGATACAATATAATTAGCATCCATGTATAGGGTGGAGTTTGAAGTAGGCGAAGGGCCAGATATTAAGGGCGTAGTTTATGAATGGAGTGAAGTAAGAAAACACAGAATATGATCCGAGAAGTGAAAGGTATATTATTATGGGAGAGAAGAGATGAAGGAGAGAATGAGAGTGGTGGGGGCATTGAGATGACAGGAATGAGTTATGTAGTGAGTGGCTTTCTACGTATCTTTCACTCATAGGTCCCTCTTCCCTCTCCGCCTTTTTGCCTCTTCCACTACCCCCGCCACCACTCTCATTCATCATGTTCAGCAGTAGTACCGGTAATACGGGTTGGGCCAACCTGTTTTTTTTGGCGGGCTCGGGCTGGCAAATGCCAGCCTGCCCCGCCTAGCCCGCTGCCGCGGGTTGGCGGGCCAGCCCGCCAGCCCGTTTTTTTATTTTTTTTTATTTTTAAAATTATTATATCTTATATATCTTTACATTTTTCCATCCCAAT